>VZTV01065055.1:2256-14641 GCA_013400875.1 Anhinga rufa
CCAGAGGCACATCCTCAGTGAATGCCTAGAAGCACAGGTGATCATTGCAGAGGGCAGGTGTGATTTTTCTCCACTCAGACTGTAGAGGTGGGTATTCTCTGTGCTGTCTAAAATATGGGGGGTTAGCGGGTGGGTGGGTGGTGTCAATTTAAATATGTAACTAAAAACTATGCAGAAATAACTGAAAGGCCAGAAAGCTATCCTGGGTTTAACACTGTTCAGTTTTAATAGTTCAGAGGAAATGCTGGAACACAAACTTCTTCAGAAAACATCTGTGCAAATCCCAAAACTATTAAGAAAATAACTTCTTGTTTTTCTTCTTTGGAATTCATGTACCAAAAGATACGCTGAGTGTCTAAATCTATCTGGACTCATCCTGTCTTAAAAAAACTTAACCAACTTACAGCTGTGAATATTTCCATGAAATGTACATTTCTTTTATGGCTTCCTTCCTGAAACCAAGTCACTTGAATCTCAAGTTTAGAACGAGGACTGTTTGGTTCATAGTGATTAAAAGCAGCAAGAACAGTGAAAGCATTTGAATGCCAAGTCTGTGCAATTTTCTTTCAAAATCCTTAGGTGTCCAAGTCAGAGGGATTTAATTTTCACGGATGCTGAACAGCCACTTACAGGCTTTCTCTGTGCCCTAGCGCTAGGATAGCTTAGCTCTGGTGGGGGGAAAGAGGAGCTGCGAAGAGAGGAGTCAAACTTCCTCCAATGCAGATATCTCAACAAATATTCAATGATTTCCTCCTACAAGCAACCTTCTTGGATATATAATGAAAGAAAAGAACTACTTTGTACAGCTCCAGTGAGAGTCTAACCCCTGTAACATTGCCAGTGTGAGACTACATACACTCTGAAGTGCCAAATAAGTATTTCATAACTTGCCTATCTAGTTTATTAAAAACAAAAATTACCCTTATGGGATACAGAAACACATTTAACTAAACCTACAGACATACATTGGCTGTAATGGACAAAATGTGCAACAAAAAAGCAGCCCAGACAGCCCACAGTTTCACCCCTATGTATTTTAGCATCCAAAAGAAACGTTAAGCTTTGGAAAGATCTTACTGAATCTTGTAAATACTACTTCACCTCAATAGTGTAAAACTCATTTTCTCTTCTCTGCTGATATGGATCTATTGAAGCTATTGAATGGATTGAAGTCCAGCCATATAAACTGAGCAAACAGAATTGGCGGCAGTGCTGATAGGTCTGTCAAGATCTTATGGCCTTTGCAGAGTAAAATAGTCTAGACTTAGGTCAGTGAGTATGTTACTATTTGAGGAACTATCTTAAAAGGGCATATGCTAGTGGAAAATTGAACTGTCTCTAGCTCAGTGTATTTCTTGAATAAAATGACCTAGCTACGGTATTTATAATTTGTGCACTAGGACTTGATCCAAAGCCCATTCAAGTCATCAGAAAGGCTCTCATTGATCTGAGCGGACTTTGGATTAGGTAGTAATTGGTTTTATTCAGTTTGATTTTTCTTCCAGAGCAACAAACAGCATCTTTATCCACCAAATACGCACCTCTACCATTACTCTAATCTTTGCTTAAAAATGGAATTAAACTGCTTCAACATCAGAGGTTGGAAACAGATTTGTTCATTTCTGTGTGTAACATGGCAAATGTTTTCATCTTCACAATTACTAGCTGACTGAAATTTCACAAAAATGGGGAGGTTAATTAAGATATTTTCACATGAAAATTCTTCCTATTAGACCCTAGAGAAAATATTTTTGGTTTATATTATGCATCTCAGGATTTAGACATTAATACAGGGGGTAGGTGAGGTGATTAAGTAATTACCAAGAGTAACAAAAGGAATGCACAAATGTTTGCAGATTAAACAATACCATGTTGCCAACAACTACTTAAAGTGCTTCACCTTTCAGGAGACCTCTGAAAAGTACAGAGTTTACTAAGTGGGCAGATGAGATCAGTCCATCTCATCAAGACCACGCACAGGTTGGACAGATTTGCTGGTCAACTGATGGCTCAATCAGCACAGCAGGAAGGAACCTGGAAATGTCGTCTTCTCTTCTGCCTCAGAAGGTCTCTGCACCCTCATGGACCAAGGCCGCCACAGGATAAATGGAAAAGCAGCTTAGTGTAGAAAGCAGAAGAGGACACAAGGGAAAAGAAAGGAAAGGAAAGGAAGAAAAATGCATCCTGGTGTTACCTGTAGAGCAGCAGGCTTATCCACTCCCCTTCACCTGCACCTCCTGCATAACACCAGATTATGCTGAATCAGACATAATCCCAGTCAGCATAGCGTCAGAAAAAACCCTAGAAAATTTATAGAAAAAATCCTAGAAAAGGCCTGTTCTGAAATCATCACTAACAGTCAGTCCCAGACTGCTGTAATTACAAACCAACGTCTTTAGCAAGAGGGTTTTTAAAAATAAATTACTGGAACTTCTCCCTGAACTTGGTAACAGTCCCCTGGACTGGGCCAAAAAGCCCCAACAGATGTAGACATCCTGTCATGTTTGCTTACACAGGGATACAGCCCTTGCTCAGAGGAGTGTTTGTGTGGAAAAAAAAGTAAAAATTAATGCATTCTTTCAGGCCAAAAAAGACATTGTTTAAGAAGAATTCAGAGTTAGGGATGATTAAATTCAAGTTGCTAGTGTGAAAGACAAAAACAACATGAGGTAAAAGCCATTTAGTTATGTGTATATATTTTTCCCCACTTTTATTTCATCACTTTCTTGTAATATAGGACATTTTAGGACCCTCTGCACAAAAAGGAAGCATTTCCCCAAAAAGATTATTTGTATTTTCAGCAATATAAATATATATGTGTATAAATGTAATATTCTTACCTCCTAGCAAAAGACACAGCTGATGCAGCTGTAAGAGAAAAACAAGATCTTGGCTATTAGCATTGTCACTCTAACCGAAGAGTTTCAGATCCGCTGCCCTCCCACAATACAACAGTAGAAAGAAGTTTCTGTTTATTTTTTTAATGTAGGCTTACGTGCCCTCTGGCTATTGGAATACAAACACAAAAGCAGATGCAGCGTTAATTTAATTCTGTAGCAAGCTTTCACTGGTGCAGGCGCAACATCAAAGACAGTCTAAGAATATCAGATTAAAGCTATCCATCGTGCTTGTTGCACCACAGTGTCAAAATGGCTTAACCAATATCAATGAGGATTTAACTGTCAACCAGGAAGTGGAAGCACTGGTATCATAGGCCTAAAATTAGAGTAGATTTGAGTAAATTGAATGATTATTAGAGGGGGGACATTAGCACAAGCTTCAGCCCAGCAAATTTAAAGCCTGTAATCAATCTTCACCAGGTGATCAACACCCATTTGTCACTGAAAATATTGATGCTTTGTTAGATTACAGAAGAACACCAAAAAGCTCCTAACTTTATTAACATGAAAGTACTAAGCAGATCAAGTCTAATTAAGGGTAGCAGCTACCCTGGTTACATACTTGCTTTGTCATTTAATCTGCAAGCCTCGGCATCCCCAGATATGTAATGCATGATATACCTGCCCTTGTGGAAATCTGAAAGTGTCACGGCTCTGAAGCCTACAATCTGTATTTTCTGACTATCTCCATTTTTATAAATACATAGAAAATGTTTTAGGAAAGTTTTCTAGATAGGTAGGGAATATTAAAAGCAATTGACATCTCAAAAATTATAACATGCTAAAATTCTTGAAACCACTTAAGGAAACCAGTATTGTCCTTCCTGTCACATAGCCCAAAACCTGAACTGAATTGTACATTTGTCATTACAACTGGTGAAGCTTCATGTTAGAGACTTAGCCCATTAAAATGTTGCATGCCATTGCCAGCATATAAGGAGGTACCTAGGCATCTTTGCAAAGCTCCTGCTAGTTTCACAGCCTGTGAGTGAAGAATGTCAAGACAGGCTTTATAGCACCCCGTGCGACAGCCTGACCTGTGGTCACAAGTGTGGAGGAGGACCTGTTGCCAGGGGATGGCACTGGAAAGACAAGCTGACTGCTTCAGAGCCAAGGATATCTTCTGGGACAGAGCCACAGAGGAAAACAGTGGGGAGACTTGCTTAGAAGAAGAAAAGGGAAAAAGGAAAAACAAAAAATGGAGCATTAGCTACTGTCTGGGTGCCCGTGCCCCATTGCTGGCAGCGGGGCTGCAGGGGCCTCTGTGAGGAGATCTGAGGGGCTGCCCCGCACCGGACATGGCCAGTTCCAGCTCTGTGGAGGCTAGCAGCACCTCGAGGAAAGCGTATTTAAGGAAGGGCAAAATGCTGTGGGTCGGTGAGGGGTGAGGGGAAAAAATGTGAGAAACAGCCCCGCACACCAAGGGGAGGGAGGAGGTGCTCCAGGCCTGAGCAGAGACTCCCTGTGGCCATGGAGAGACCTCAGGGGAGCTGGTTTTCCTGACAGGAGCTGCAGCCATGGTAGGCCCACGCTGGGCAGGGGAACATGTGAGGAGGAAGGAACACAGAGAGGAGCCGTTATGGACGGACCACAATCCCCCATTGCCCACCCCTGCGCTGCTCAGGGCCAGGGGAGGAAGAGGGGTCAGGAGTGAAGTCAAGCCTGGGATGAACTGGGGAGGGGAAGGTGCTCTATATTTTTGTCTTTGTTTTTACCATCCTACTCTAGTTTTACCTGGCCATAAATTAATTTGCCCCAAATCAAGTCTGTTTTGCCCATGACAGTAACTGATAAGCGATCTCCCTGCCTTTATCTCAACCTACAAGCTTTCTCATCTTATTTTGTCCCCCACCCTGTTGGGGGGGGAGGGGGGAGTGAGGGAGCAGCTGGGTGGGTGTCTGGCAGCCAGACAAGGTCAACCCACCACAGCTATCTTGTATAAATCCCCATGCCTGTTGCTTGAGGATGGAGAATCTGAAAGCGAGAGAGAACTGGGATGAAGGGAAGTGCATGTTCTGATTATTCACCATTATCCAGAGAGGGATTTCTGAAACTGTTTTAAAAGGTTTGATAAAATGAAACTACAACTTCAAAAACAACACAAAACCACTCACACACCCACACACTCAGGCAACTAGGATCTTTTGTTTTTAAAAAAAACAACCACCCACACTGTATACAGAAAACTGTCTGAAATTCATACTGAATTCTTCAGCTTTTGCCACTGGGGAAAAATAAGTTATGATGCCATATATTTATGAAGCACTAAAATATCTGGGAAGTATTATCCCAGCACTCATAAACAATGCAAAGCAAAGAGCAATCACAATTTAAAGTTCAATTTAAGTTTCACTTATATTTGGAGTTGGCTGAGTTATACCACTGCACAAATCATGATTGTCACAGTGACTGCAAAAAGTAACATTTCATCAGATAAGTCTACCATCTTCAAAAGGAAGAAGAGTAATTACAAAAATCAATTTTCCACTCATTACAGAAAGCGTAAGGATCACTAAAGATCGCTATAACCATCACAGTGCTTTCAGTAATTTATACAACAACTTCTCAGTTGTTCATGGTGGACTGTCTCATATAAGACAGCATGCAAATGAAGAACATAAAAATAATTCAAACAACACTTCTGACAACAAAACTGTTAAAAAAAAATTCTTGGAAAGAAACGTGAGAATACAGACAAAACCCCATAGGTGGTTGCTACAGAAACAGCCAGAGTGTATCACAGTATCATCCACAGTTATTCATACAGATCATTTAACTGAGACAGCAAATTAAATAGACCCCCTCTCCCCAAGAGAACCAAAACAATACATTGCAGTAAGACAAAAATCTTTGTGTACTGCCAACAATACATTAGTTCCTCTTTTAAATGCAAAAACAATTATAGACTTGGCTGAGAATTTTTTTTCACCTCTGTGGCTACTAATACTTCAAGTCCTGGAAGCATTGACATGATTTTCATAAGTGTCAGTAGATGGTTGAAAGACAACAGTAAAGCTGATTTAGAAATATTTGAAGTATAAAAGCGTAGCTAAATCAAAAGCTTTAAACTTTTGAAAATATCATAGTTACAAGTGATAATTCCAATATTAGCTTTCAGAGATAACCCTCTAAAATAAACAGAAAATCAGTATAAACATTTGCTTCAAACTGCTCAGTTCATATTCTTGATGGTGTGATGAATTGTGGTACAGATAAATCATTAATTTGGAAGATGAGAAATATTTTCAGTCACTTCTCCTCATCTACGAAAAGAATTTCACAATTAGAGAACATACTTCATTTTATCAGTCTTGAATGCATAAAAAGTTGAGGCATGCCCCAAAGGAGGATTATCTCTATATCCTACTATCCTATTATTTCTATATCCTACAGTAAAAAACAAAGTTTTCTGAGTGATAGAAATTATTTCTGAATGAACACTGCAAAAAAAGGGACTATAGACAGCATTTTTCTGTGATTATTTATATTATAGTGATTATTTTTATTTTCTTTCATAATATCATTCAGTGACCTTCACTTAATGAAATAAGAAGTGTTGACTTTTCAGAAATTGTAAGCAGTCCTGAGGAGCTGCAGCTTGCAACAATTACAGAAGGATCATTTGCATGAGGATTATTGTGCAATGAATGCGCTTCTGAAGTCTTACATTGGAAAATGGTCCTGTGCTCCACCTTCAAATTCCAGTTCTCAGTCTTTAGACATCTAGAATTTATTTTAGTCTACCTTAAATGCAGGAAGAAAAGCTTTTCCTTTGTATGTAAACAGAAGAACTTTGTGCTGTGTTGATTCTTTAAGGAAGACCTTTGATCATAGTTCATTCCAGTTGTACCTACACAGAACTCTAATTGATTAAAAAAGCAAAAACAAAGCCATATGAAAACACTGATTGTTAAGTGACTCTATAAATAAGTTTAATTTTACTGCAGTTTAACACAAAGGTACACATGATATACTAATGGGTATCAAATTTCCCTAAAATACCCCTCAAAATGTGATATTGTCCCTTACTTTTCATGTGGGTGATCTTTCCCCCATCCCACCCAAGAAAAATGATCAACTACTCCATGATAATACATAGCATTCAGTGGAAATAAGATTTAAGGTCAACATAAACATAATATTGGTTGTCTGTGGTCTGCATTCATAAAATCATTAGTAATAAACTCATAAAAAGCTTCAGGCTTTTTCAGTGTCACACTAGAGCCAGGTCACAATCTGACACAAGACATGAAAGAAACCCTAGTGACATTTTTAAGCAGTACTAGCTGCTGGACCCCTATTCTCTCTCTCGTCTCTCAATCAAAAGTTTACAGTACTCTGCAAGGTTCAGACCCAAGCAGAACACAGGCAAAACCCCTTCCTTAGCACTCATGTTCCAAAGTAAAATGTTAAGTGGATAAATCCTTGCAGTAGACAGATTCAGCAAGGTCTTAGAGCTACTTTAAACACGTAAGTTTAACTGGACATCAGGGACTTCATTTGGCACAAACCTTGGCTATAGCTGAAACTATATTAACAGCCTCTGGCTGGAGGGTCTTGCTATCCTAAATTAGAGCAACCCTAAGCCTTCTCAGGAGCTAAGCTGTCACCTGCCTTGCTCCACGACTGGATGGATGACGCAGAGCGGATGAGAACAAGGGTAATGGCATTTCATCTTTCTGCAACACCATATTTTCCTCAAGGATTCCCCTGTCACTTCTGCTTTGGCAATCAGTCTGCATTCTCTTTTTCAGTTTCTAGACCAGCCCATCATCCTGTTTTGCCAGGCTAGCAGTGCTTTACCAGGAACAGCAAGCACATAAAAAGAGTATCTGTCCCCTGGTTCTCTGAGCAGGCTCATACTGAGAAGGGGCAGTGGTAAAGGCTGTTCAGAGCTTTATCATAAAGAGGGAGATAAGAGACCAGTATATAAAGAACAAAAAACAACTCACAAGGGAACTTTTACCACATGCTAATCATCCCTCCGAGATTTAACAGAGCAGAAACTGTGGCCAAGTTCCTTTAGTGTCTTCAAATTGTGATTATCTTTGGGAAACACCATTACCTGAAGTTGCTTAAAATTATTTTCTATCCTCAAGAAAAGTAATATCTATTCCAGAGAAAGTAATAATAATGTGTTTGTACTAATAGGAAAAAAAAAGTTGGCAATGTGGTCTGGAGAGATATATGACCAAACAACAGTCAGCAATGAACTGTGCAGTTCTGAAAGCAAACCTTCTATTGAATACAGCTTATTTATTGGCCTCGCTGTCTGTGAGCATTAATTATATTCAAAGGTGATGTCACATTTACGCATAGCAAGACCTTTTCCCCCAAAAATAGCTAGTAGGTGATACCTGATACAAGAGTTTGAAAGATTTGCTGAGAATTATGATCTTTGGCTCTGTGGATTAGCTCGTTCTATCCACCGGAACAGATAGACAATTCTACTGTTAAGACAGGGCATGATGTGGATTTGTGCTGAGCATTTACAAGTTCATCTGAATGGAGTTAGTGCCTGGCTTCCCTGTTCTTCTGTTTACAATAGTCTTGTCAGATTTAACACCAATGATCAATTAAAAAAAAATTACTAAATAACTGAAAAAAAGTGACATACAATAACTACCATAAGCAAAATAAAGTTATAACTGCAACAGAGAAAAGCAGAACATTGACTGACCCAGCATTACCCTCCCTTACAATCACTAGGCAGTGACCCAGAATAAAATCACAGAAAATATATGTTATCTGTTCAGCAAGGAGCAGATTGCACAAAGAAAATCCTCCTTGAGATAGCACACCCTTCCATTAAGGGAGAGACTGAGTGATGCTAGCCACTTCTGAGCTTTATGGTTCCCTCCCCCAGGAGGAGGAGATACATATTGCTATAGACAACTGAAATGTAACTCGAGAGACTGGAAATGGTTTTGATCACCCAAGGTCTGGAAGAACAACACATCTTGTCTAACCTCCATTTTAGGGCAAATCCTACATGTTCGGTTCCTCCACCCCACCTGCAGGACGCCTCCCTGAAGAGGGAACCTGAAGTGCACAGCTTGAAAGGGAGTTTCCTGGTCCCCAAGCTTGATAATACAGAAACCACGGCCCCAACTCACAAGTGGCAGACACCAGACATGGTTCACATGTACTCCTGACAACTGTGCACCTTCACCTTTCACCAGAACAACACTCTGCACCAACATCCAGCTTTCAGATGTATCAGCTTGTTTCTCCACCTTAGAAGTTAGCAGGTAAACAAAGTTTATCCCACATAAATGAAGTCACCTGTACTCAAAACTCAGAGACCACTCTCCCAGACCAAGTGCCAGCCATCCAGTAGGCAAGATGCAAGAAACTTATTTTTCTTCATCTTGTTGCCCAAGTGTTCCAATCAAAACATAGCAGCAACTTCTTTTACTAATAATTTACTAATTATTAATGGTTCTCAATTACACTAAAAAAAAAGTGCTTTAAAATTGTTTAACCCATTATAAACCCCGCAGGAGAAATTCAAAAACTAATGAAAGAAATTATTTCCAAAGGCTTATGAAGAGCTGTCCCAGTATGGCTCCTACAGAAGTCTGCTCTTGTCATAAATCTTAAAAAAACTGCAACATTTGTTAGAAAACACTGTCTTTGACAGAGACAAAAAAAAAAAATTCTGTGAAGAAGGTTCTGAAACAGCACACATATACACGCTTAAAACACTTTGTGCCCTTCTTTGCCTTTTGAAGTTGACTTGCATGCATTTTTAGACTCTGGGGAACCCCCCAGAAAGGGGATATAAGCAGAAGGGCTGAGGCTACAGCCAGAAACTGAGGAGTTGCTGAGAAAGTTATGAGGAGGCTGCTCAGCACCGCTACATCTCAGCTCTGTTCCAGTCCTGCCACCACCTCCCCAGCCACCTCCACTGCTAAAGGAGGGTGCAGAGAGGTGCTGCTGCAGAACCATGGGAGAAAGCCTTCTTCAGTCAAGACAAGGATTTCTTGTTACCTACTAAAAGACGTCTGGTTGCATTTTTCCTGCCAAGTCACAGTATACTAGGCTTCTCTGCTGCCGTTACTAGCAGAGTCATGAATTTTGTCAGTGCTGCTGTTAGTCTTGCACAACTCAAAGAGGTTTCTGATTTCATTGTTCATGGGGCAGACAACAACATTTTGAGGGGAACAGATCTGCTCTTCTATTTTTTTTTTCTGGCCATTCAGCTTTGAAGACTGCTTATATCAAAGAAGACTCTGTTCCCAGTTTCTTGACTGCACCAGCACTTACTAAATCTAAGCTGGGTGCAAGAAGTGTTTTGCATTTGTGGCTAGATGAGAATCCCTCAGAGAGAGAGTCAAAGCACTACCAAAATCCTCCCATCCCAGTCAGAAAAGGATAGCCTTTACACTACAGAGGGACTTTAGCAGCAGTTAAGGGACAGTTGGACATTTTTCTTCCTGAAGGAGAAATACAAGTTAGGCAAGCTAGAAAATGCCTGGCTGTGAGAATTATGGGACAAGCCTGGGAAGAGTATGACTGGGCCAAAAGGGTCTCACCTCAGAAATGTCTGGGTAGGTACCATGACAAGCATCCCACATCTATGACATTAGACACTTAACATGGTTGACCACCCTGCTGCCAGATGCTACCCACAGAAAAATTGTCTGTGTCAGGGAGCAGCGTAAGAAGGACTGTCTAGTTTCTCTACTGCACAAGCACCACAGCAAGTGAATTGCTCCACTTCTAAATGTGTGGGTTCACAGAGAGGAGACAGCCCAAAGTCCTGTTACAAATGTCAGAATGAGTTGCTACTGTTTTCTTTTCCCATTCTCCAAGCAGGTACTGAGCAAAAAGCACGTGGCAAAGTAGCCAGAGCACACATCACACAGCACCCAAACTACTTTCTGAAAAATGAGATTCCTTGACGGTCATTTATTTCACCACAGAAAGCTTCATTGTCCTCTCCTGCCAGCAGCACGCACAAGGCTTGTTGTAACAGGCTCCTTATATCATACATTGAACCCTGCAATTCTTGGCAAGATGCAGCAGCTTTGCCTGTGCAAAGCATGACAGGCAGCCCACTGTGCTGCCCACTGCGCTGCCCACTGCGACACAGCCCATTAGGATGTGCGATCAGGATGCAGGATGGAACAGCACACTACAACTGGCAGATTATAATGACTTTTCACTGTCTGCTGTAACAGGTGCTTCTGCAACGTGCAAGTTAAACTGTGTGCAATATGTCAGCAGATGGAGAAGGGGAGTTTAAGGAAAGCCCTGCCCAAGTTGCTCGGCTATTATTGGCTTTAAAGAGAGGATTCCTTGCTGGATTTTTCAAGGCACATAGGCACAGGAGGTCCATCAGGTCCACCTCAAAGACATAAACACACACACAGACCTGTGGGCCAGGGCCAGATAAACCCTTGGCTACATGCTTATGCTTCATTAGCTTACTACAAGTGGATTCAACAAAGCATGTATAAAAGCTGCAAGGCTTAAGTCAAGCTGATTTTTTAACAAGCACACCACCATTAAAGAGCTTTGTGAGCATTTTTACCTAAGCAGTATAACTATGACATTAAAAAGTCCACACTGGCCTTTTTCTTTGAAAATCCAACCCCTAATGTTTGGCTAATCTCAATGCATTTGAATAGCTGTTACTCGATATGGTGGTTGTTAACACTAGAAAACCTTGCTTCAACCAGAAAGAAAACAATTTCAAAAATAAATAGATAGTGCCCAGCCAACGAAGAATCCAACTGTCCTTGCACCAGTTCAACTCACTCTGCCACCCATTGGGTTTCATTGGTAAGCGCTGCAACAGAAGAATTTGGTAAGAAACAGTGGAGGATCCATAAATGCAGCTCAACACTAGCTTCAGCTTTATGTATGAGAGGGAGAATAGCTTATGTTTGCCAGCCTGTCTGTTCATATATTCAAGGAACTGGACTGTTTTCCAGAGAGGGCAAATCTGTATGCTACAGCTATGAGAATTCATCAGTCAGTATTCCACACAGGATAGAACGAGACAGCCAAGGCAGGAGTCCCTACTTTCAAGGACGCAACATTATGAACTCCACTATGCTTCCAGACACCAGCAGAGTTTTTGCAGACAGCCTACTCCTACTTCTTCAGGATACATCAATTCAGCTACAAATCAAACTCACCATAGAAGTCCTCCTCTTTCTCTCTCACCTCTCTCTCTCCTTCTCCAAATTGCCATCAATGCAGCCCTACTCAGAAATAGATTGCTAACTCAGTTTAGGAACACAGAGCTGAAGAACCTTTTGGTTCTCACCAAAACATGAATTACGAAGTCTTCTTACCTGGGTTTGCACTTGATTCCAGACAATGGAGAAAAGCCGTGAACAAGACTCCTCCACAAATGCAGAATAACACGGTATTTTACAATAGCACAATCTAAAGAGATATCTTATCACCCATTTCACTCAGCAATACTAAAAAAAGACAACACACCTCACCAAACGCCCCCCCCCTCCCCC
>VZTV01065064.1:317-14855 GCA_013400875.1 Anhinga rufa
TAAAGTCTGATTTTATATTGATAGAGATTGTGGACATTGAACAAGTAGTTTTTTGTAAAGTGATCTCAAAGTTAACTCTTTAAAACCTCTCATTTATTGTGTATATTTGCTCAGGAGAAAAAGCTGCAGACATTGTGTCACAACAACATGACAAAGTAACATTAAAGGTTTCCTCCGATTTATTCTCTGGTATCTCAGAAACCACCTTGACACTGGATTAGGAGCTGCACGGCCAGGACACACAGCAATGCCTCCTGCTGATCAAAACAATGGACCTAGGTGAGCTCCAGGTTGGTTTGTAAATACGGTCACACCATATCCGTCACATGCTGTTTCTGCTCTCGCTCGAGAGTAAAGTTATTTCACTTTCTAATCCAGAATCCCAACAGTCCCACAAGAGACATCAGCACTCTGCATCTCTCCTTCCTCCCGGAAGTACATCCGGGTAATTAATTTTTTTAAATTTTGATATTTTTTGTAATTTCTACATAACCACACAGTACATATATATTCAAACAGGAGAAACATTCCCAGTAACATGCTTCAGATCAGACCTTTGAAAGAGAAAGGTGCAGCTCTCAGCTAAGCTCCTGCCCAGCAAACACACACTCTTGTGCACTTTATTGCAGAGCTTTAATGAAACTTTTTTTTCCTCCCCCCTCAGAAGATACCCCCTAAAGCCTCTGCAGTTCTGGTCTACAAAAACTCCCTACGCAACGGCACGCACCATCCCCATCCGTACACTCGAACAAGCATACAGAAAGGCTTTCAAATTTAGCAGCCTGCCAGCTGGGTTGACAAAAGTAACATATTTATGCTGTTAAACTCTGAAACCACAATCATGAAAGTTACACAGACACCTCAAGGTCTAAATCCTGCCGATGCCACTCCAGAAACATTTGAACCTGTGACCACCTCCTCTTGAGGGTCACATTTTCTTCCTGCACTTTGAGTGTTTCTGGAATATCTATATGCAATATATAGGAATGTTTCCTATACAGAACATATACAACAAACACCCAAGTGGGAAGTCAAAAGAGCAAAATTCTTGCAGGCGGCATGGAAACTAGGAAAACAAACAGATTTTGGAAGCTCAGAGTAAGGGCTGCAGAGGGGAAGCCAACATACCAAAACAGCAGGGTAAAAGGCATTATTAAAATCAATAAGTCATCCTCTGAGAAGCTGAGGTTGTATACGAACGAGGAAAATAGAAATGTTCCTGAGATCTGGAAGGTCACACACAAAAACAAACAAGGCAGGCCAAAGGAGCAACTTGCAAATGCCTGGACTAGCAAATCCAGCCCCTTCCAATCACAGCAAAAGCAACCTCCCAGGAGGCCGATGGGGCCAAGGCATGGCCCACACATTAGGGGAACGAGCAAAAAAAAAGATAACGGCATGGCAGAAAACTGACATGAAACTTTCTACCATGTTCCTGGAGGAGGAATTTGGCAATATCACCATGCCAGAGCTATTCTTACAAGCAACGTATCGAAGGACCTGCCTCGAAGAAGTGGATAGAAGAGCGGGAGCAGCAAACTTTGTTAATGATATCCAGTTGTTCAGGTAAAGATGAGCATCCTCTGGGAGACAGAGCCTTTACAGTACTCTGAATATTGAGCAAAAAATGCCAAGTAAAACCGAAGGGGATAAATGTAAAGTAATGCACATGGGGGAAGTTATCCCAGCTTTATTTAAACAGCAAAGGCCTCTGGACTTACCACCACCTCTCAGGAGGATAGAGCTGAGGTTATGAGAGGCCATTCAAAGGAAACCACAGTTACAGAAAGCAAATCCAGCACCAGGAATAATTGGGGATGGAGCAGAGAATGAAGCTGAACATTCACACAGTTGTGAAAATCCACTACATCTTGAACACAGCATGCAGTTTGAGTCCCATCCCCCCGACCCCTTCTTACAGCAGGCTGTTGGGAATGTTAAAGCTCAGATGAGTCTGAAAAATAACTGCACAAATTCACAGAAAAGCCTCCCAAGACCCATTAAATACGTGGCTGTCCTGGACAGGAGCTCTTCCTCTGGCACCTGTGGGCACAGGGGAAGCATTTGCAGTTCGCTATTAGCAGCTCCAAAGCCGTTACACACCCTTGCCAGAAGCTCTACCATCAGCACAGCCTGTTACTATGCCAAATGCCTAAAAACTGAAAATCACACCAAAAGGAAAAAGGAAGGTTGCCTGCACAAAGCATTTTGATGCTACGTCCATCGTTTGCATTAGCAATGTTTTCGTGCGGTTGCTGTAGTCAGTCCATGGTGAACTGCTGGCACTGGATTTGGTGACCAGCCATCACACCCAGCTCGGCAGTGGCCACAAAAGCATTAAAGCAAACTCCACGAGCAGCAAACACTTGCAAAAAAAAAATCAGCTTTGAGAGAAAAACTTAACTTCTGCTCAGTTTAAAGTCACTGCCTGGGGGAAGGTAGCAGGAACCGGATCACTGCAAATAGCGGTGTTTCTAGGAAAGCTGTTTCTGGACACAATTATTAGACATGAATTGACCCTTGAAGTGATTCAAAGCCTGAGGCTGAAGTTTGCATTTGCTGCTTTCTCTTCCTGTAATGAACCAGGTTCCAGACAAAATTGCAACCCAGGGTTTGTCTAAAGATGACCCCCCTCAATATTTAGTAGTGCTGTTTTGTTTCATGAGAGCTTTAAAAACTGGCAAAGGTAGGTAGGCAGTGGAAAACATGAAGCAACATGCCAAGCACTCGCTGCGAGGCCGGTGATTTTGTACTAAAAACCAAATCACGAGGATCAAAATAGTAACATGAAACTTTAATGGGGTCAGAAGATTTCTGCCTTTGCTCTGGTATGCTGAAGAGGGAAGACCTAAATTATACAGTGAACATCTCCAATAAAGCACTAAAATTTCATGGATGATCAAGCAGTAGTTTCTTCTAATAGATCACAAAAGGCCGCAGTTTCTTCAGTGTTCTGCAAACACAGAGCAGATCAAGCTGACATATGCTTACGTCTTACTGCAAGCCAGACTCGTGCATCATTTTCCCCACTAGTGCTGGGAAACATCAGACTGAAACCACAGTGAAACCTTTGCAAGAGCATCACATTTTGAGAGCCCTCTCCATCTCTAAGCAAACTGGCTCTGGTTCAGCTTCCCACTTCTATCAGGAAGCTGCCCCTTCAACAACCCTTTTTCCCCCTTGCTCTACAGTAGGGGCATTGCTGGCTGTTACAACTTCCATCATACCAGGTTGAAAGCTGCCCAGTTCCATCGCAAGTCAACATTTTTCAGGAATAGGTTTCCCTGCTCAGTTTAAGAATTCCCCACCCCCACCCCCCAGTTCTGGAGGTGGCAGAAATTAAAAGGCCATTAAAAGGTGACATTCCCGTGAAGCTTCACCTTGCGCTTTGCACAAAGGCTGTTTGCGCACAAGTGTCAAGAAGAGCTAGAGAGGCATCACTTCCACATCAGGGCAATCAAGGATGAAAATAAAGCTCTCCTGAAAGATCATGCACACATACATATTACAGATATGATACATACATGCAGTGCCGATACATAAAGAAACGAGGATGCCACCAGTACAGACATCCCACTCAAATCCACCTGCCCGCAAGGTACCAGGATAATTAAAGCACATCTCTAAGCTGGCAGCTTGCCGGCACAGTCTACTCCTATCATAAAGCTAGCAGTTAAGTCATTATTCATCTTGACATAGTTTGATCCTTGTACCTAGGCCAAAATCCCTAAACGAGGCTATTTTCAAATGTTAAGTCCAGTAGCTTGGTATGTCTTTCTCTTCCCTGTACAATGGGAAATGGCATAAGCTCTAACCAGCTTGGGAAAAAAAACAAAACACATTTGTAAAATTTCCAGATTCTGGCTTTAAGCATCTATTACTCAGTTTCCAAGACAGTCAGTCTGAGCACCAAGTGCTCAAGGCACATTTCAGAGGGGGGTGGAACACCCTCAGCACACTCACCCATCTTTAACCTGCCTTTTCAATGGGCTTTGGGCAGCATCCCAACACATCCTCCACCGCAGCCTTTTCTTATCTGAATTCAACCCTTCCACTGCTGTGACACTGCTGCAGGGATATTTTCCATCTCTGGTCAACAGATTATTTCTTCGCCTTTGGGCTTTGTGCAAATTTGCACAGTCTCAGGCACTTGGGATCAAGGCTTTTGCTCCGATAGCTCTTGACCAACATCACCCAAGCTGAAAACACTGTGCTTCAGAGGGGAAAAATACCATCTAGGTGTTTAGAAAGATCAGCCTGGCTGTGAAAATTAGACAGGTCTTTCAAGCAGTGTAAGATATTTGGTGACAGGGGGGTGCTTTCTCACACCACAGGCCCAAAAATCCCCCTGATCAGCTATGCAACCTGGGGTATTTCAACAGCTGTCCTCAGCAGATGCTTCTTGAGGTTGCCTGGAGTCTCAAAAAGGATGTAAAATATTTGTAGTAATTCCCTGGACAAACCCAAGAGGCTTCCTCGAAGCAGAGTCCTCAGCTCTGTTGACTTGCGTTTTTAAAAGGTAATATAAATTCCACTTACACTGGTTTGTTTTGATGTTGAAAATTGGTCTCCATAGACATGGTTGAAATCATGCCCTGAAGCGCCGAGGCTGTAGCCAACAACCACACAGCCTTTCGCCAGTACAGAGCTGAGGAGGTTTTAAAGGTGTAAATGCCATCCCACCCGCCGCAGCAGGACTGGGAGAGTGCAGGGAAAACCAGGCAGGGACAGGGTGCCCCATTGCAGAGGGAAAAGGCACAGCTGCGGCCACCCAGGTGCTGGGGAAAGTCTGCGGGGTTCCCTTCACATCACCCCCAACACAAAGCCCCATCCCACTGCTCACACAGGCGTAGACAAGGGGGCAAAAAGCTCTAGAGAGCCCATAGGAAGCCTAAAAATTTATTTTTATTTTTAAAGCCTCGTTGCCCTGCAGAAGCTCCCTCAAAGGCTGACATGCAGCTAGGACCATGGTGGTGTTTGCCAAACAGAAACAGCAATAAAAAGAAATAAGGGTAAGACAAACAGGGGGAATATACGGAGAAACGACAAGTAGAGGTTTTTATATGGAAATTTATATCGAGGGTAACATTCCTGTCTAACACAAACGTTTTAATACTTCCGGATGCAAGCCTCAAGCCAAAATCCAATGAGGTCTGTTGTTACGATAGTGTTTAAGTTCAGGGATGCTGAACGTTTTGTAAGAGCTACAGGTTTTCTCAGCGCCAAAAACCATCCAGAAGAACACCAAAAAAGCTTTTAATTCTCCCCCGGATAACCCCACCACATTATCCCAGCATGAAGCAATCACGAAGCAGAAATGAGTCCTGAGGCACAAACCGCCCAAGTTGATTTGAACCTTGAGATGCACAGACCACTGCGAAACCTGCCTGCCCCATCCCAACGGGGGGGGGAAGCAAGAGAATTACCTATATTTGAGAAAATGTTATTACACTTTTCTTCCCCCTTCCAGCTCCAAAACTGCTTCTGCCACCTGCCTCCACCACCCTGGGGATGGTGCTGCAGCCCTCCCTACCACCGCAAAGCCCAGGCAGAAAGCAGCCATCGAGGATTTCCCTCAAAGGCCGGCTCAGTTTCAAATAAAGCGCAGGATTGCTCCACCGAGGGCGATATCAAGCTGAGATCAAACCAGGAGACGCATTCCCCAGGTCAGCAACGCAGCAAGCGTGAGCTCACACGAGCGATAAACTGTTCAGAACAACTTGTCCCGGAGACACTGCTGCTCCTCCACTGCTGCCAAGGCCCATTTCTGCTTGGTTTATGCACTATGCCAATTCCTCCCATATAAGATTAAGCTGCCTCGAGGCAATTTCAACTTAAACATCTGATATTTTGAGCATTTTCTATGCTCTGCAGCTCAGGAGCCGGCACAGCCCGTGTACTGCAACTTCCCCTTTTTACCTCGTGTCACCCTTGCAAAGGCATGCGTTCCCGTTTAAGTGCTCACACACCTTTTCTGGGACTTTGAAACATCAAAAGGATAATTCAAGGAAATAATATTTCACTGAAGAGCAGAACTGTGCCATCAGTGCCATATAGCTCAACTCCGCAGGGGCATCAACCCGACAGCAAAGCGTATAGGACCTGTTTGCTTAGATACATCCATCATACTGAAGAATAGTTTCCGCCTTTTGAGACTGTTCTGGGTTTGTTAAATCCCATTAGTTTATTACAAGTACCAACAGCATATTCTAGAAACAAATAAATGAGCTTTTAAAGCCCAAAAGCTTAGTTTCAAGACCATCCTGGGCAGCTCCAAGTTAAAAAGGCAGATACCAAATGAAAAAAAAAGAATCAATAATCTAAAAAGTCTCCAAATTCCTTATTTGTTTACTTATCTGACTACACATGAATAATTTCAGTCTAGCACAGGCCTGTTTGGGTGCCAGATCTTGTTTGCAAGTCTGCTCTGTGAAAGGCAAACGTACAGTTGAACTTGGATGCTATGCAAGTATCAGCCAGCTCTTAGCGTTAATTGCTAAACAACTTTTCCAAAAATTAGATTAAATATCAAGCTCAATGTCTGCGGTTGTTGCTGGTTACTACTGGGAGGAAAACAGTTACTAATACACCACTGGTTGGACTCAAACAATAAATGCTAGGTAAACGCAGCATTTACCTAGCCAGAATAGTAACTTTTATTTTATGGAGATGTGGAGACTTCTAAACATTTCTGTATTCACCAAGATGGCTAGATCTAAAGGGACATCGGTGCGCACAGTAACCACGACCGTTGTGATTCAGCTCACAAAACACCAAAAATTTTGCAGGTGCATCTCCGAAGCCATTGGTTAAACCATTCAGATGAAACAGAATTGTTTAAACAAAGGAAGTTATAAACAAGACTATGGAAAAGCAGCGGGGAAAGAAACTTCCTGAGGATTTGGCATCATTCTTATTAGTGATGGCTGCATTCATTTTGCCTCATTTCCAATGTAGTCAGATATTCAAATAAAACTTGAACACCATCGGTTTGCCATGATCCAGGGACAACAAAGACTGGAGACCAGAAATCATCAAGATGGCAACCATTATACACAGATTTTTACCTATACAATCAATTTGTATCAGACCAGGTCTGGGATCCACAAGAAAGGCTGCTGTCTACCCATAACATGGAAAAAGTTTCCTCTACACGCAAGAACATTTATAACTGAATCAGCACTGGATTGGTGGAAAGAATATATTTACAAGGAAAAAAATTATAAGAAAATTTGGCAACTGTAATCAATTCCTCCACGAAGAGAGCCTGTGCTGAGGTCTCTGGACCAGCAAGGCAGAAAGCAGTGGCTTTACAGCAACTGGTGAGGAATAGTTTGCAAAACTGTCAACCCGTACTGTAATTATACAGATCAGTTTACTCACTAACATCTGCAGTGTCTTTATCATGAAATAAAATAAGTGCTGTTCTTGGCATTTGTAAAGCTCTCCGAAATCAAGACACCAACTGAATTTTTTTTAGAAGGTTGGCAAAAACAGGAACATTAAAACTCCATACTCAGGAACGCCATTTAAGTCAATCAACTGAATAAAATATCCATTAAAAGCACAAAAATCTAAAGCAAAGTTAATTGTGATAACTGAGTTTAAGGATGTTATATGGCAAAGCTCATAAATTACAGCTGAAGCTTTCCTCCACAGTATTACTTAGGGCAGGTTTCACTCCACCTACCTCAGACAATAGGAACGAGATGCACATTTTCATTTAGTACAGGGAAATCCGTGGGGAACGGGTGGGCTGAGGAAGTGTAAGTCAGTTTGGAGGCACAGTTATGGTGCATGTGCACTAATACTTCATTTTCCTTCTCACAAACATTTGCACATTTCCCTGAACAATAAATCCATGCAAGCCTTTGCTCCGCATTAAGACCGAACTCTGTACCAGCCACAACCAGCACCACCACGCACACAGTGTGTCCCATCCCATCCTTTGGCCATCAGCAGCACTAGTCAGGGGACACAGGCAGGCTCCCACCAGCCCCCCGCACCCCTCAGGCATTTCAGGATGGCAGCACATGTCCTGCCAAGCTACAAGGGTCAGGCTAGGAGGCGCCATCACCAGCTGCCTGGTCACAAAAGATAAATCCCCTCCAGGAAGCCTTAACTACCACCCACCCAGTAAAAGGCAGGTGCTGAACAGACACCCCAAATTGTCACAAATCCACCTTTAGCAGTATTTGAGTGCAATCCTCAAAAGCATATTCCCTCCTGCATGTAAGCAAGGCACAGGAGCCACTGGTGTTCAGGGCCAGCCCTGGCCAGGGATCCCACTGCAGAGGCCAACAATCCCCAAACCTTGCAGAGTCGGCCAAGAAATTCGGTTTTATTCCAGCTCAGTCGCTCAGGGCGAGAGGCTCACAACCTCACAGAGGCTTTAAATCCTTCCCAGGGTCCAAAAAATCAGCCCTAGCCTCAAAATTGTGTGGCATGGCAAGTCAAACTCTTTTTCAGAGCACAAAGCAGAGGGAGGAGAGGATTTTCTTGGCATCATTTTATCTGCACAGCCTCCTTAGAGGCTGTGTGCTTGCTGGTGCCCATCAGCGTGTTGCACCGTACCACTGTTATATGTGGAAATTGCTGTGCAAGTACAGCTGACCACGCACTACTGCCAGGCGGGCGTCATAGACTCAGCACAGTCTGCAGAAAGTAAAACAGCTCAAAAAAAGAAAATTCATGCAACTAAGGTTTTAGAAAATGCTGATTATAGTGCATTTGAGAAACATTTTGCAGCCATGCAATTAAAGCCTCTAACACAACACATACCCACAAAGATTACAGAGGTAACCTGGATTTTTTTTTTTTATATTTCCTTTTGCACACTTGGCCACAAAACCTGAAGCTCCCAGCATCACTCCTGCAGCTCACATGCACGCACGGGTGATACGAGTGGGTTATGGTAACAGCCAGGCTATAAACTACACAACTGGGAGATGGGTCTACATGGCACGAGCTTTTGATAAAGCAGGACAAAGTTTTTATTAGCATACTTCTACTTTTGAGAGTAGTTGTAAAATTATCAGACCAAAGCAGGTTCAAGAAGAAAACACAAGAGATTTTCACATGATAGCTTGTTTGTCAATCATGGCAGGGGCAGAATTGCATCTGTTTGAGGATTTTGCAAGTAGAAACTACCCAACAAATGTTTGGGAGTGGAAAAAATAAGCGTAATCCTAAAGGAGAAAAAAATCACTGAGAGAAGATAAAGAGAACATAGCTGACATGATACACTGGATATTGCTACCCTGAGCTTGTGTGTTTACACATGCCTGTACACCCACAATCATTTTAGGATCTTGAAAACAAGAGTAACAATTAAAAATCATTTAATAATAGGTGGGTCTTTTTTTCAGAACTGGGGTGTAACCTCTGAAGCCAGAGGCAGAGGGTTAGAGTATCACCCGTCCTGGGAATAACAGGCTAGGAGTTGTTGATAAAGATAAGCCCAGTGACACAGAGTTAAAAATCAGAGTGTACCACAGAAAAACTCATTGTTTTCCTTTAGATGCCCTTCACACCCACTGTACAAAGAGTTACAAATGACTTAAATTTGGGGGGTTGGGATGTTCTTGGGACAGGGTAATGCCTGAAAAAAGCTCAAGGGCAAACACATAGTACAAAGCTAAATGAGAGAAATCAAGGTTGAAGTTGAATCACTGAACTGTTACCAGCTACAGAGCAAATGCCTGCCACCCTAAGCTGAAGTATGCCCCTTCCTCCACTGCTTTGACTTCTGCAGCTGCTGTTATCCTATTAAATACTTTATATTTTCTTCTACACATTTCAGGTCCTAAAACACTGTTGGCTATACTTAGTTTTAGGTGGCAGAAACCCTTACGACTACTAACATATACCACTATTCTCTTACTACTTTCACTAACAAAGCCGGAATTTTTCAAGCTAGTTGTGACTTGTGTCAGTAACTGTATGAATTAAACACCACACACCTAATTCCTTTGCTAACCTTTCTTTCAACAACACAGCAACATGCTAGTATAACTATAGTAAGTGTTGATGGGATTTATAACTGGGTCCTGACCATAAATCATATTTTTATCAGTCTTAAACTTATTGCTTTTTCTCATCCTTCATGTTAATGTGCCATCTCCTCTGAACAGGAGGATGTTATTATCAAGGTGTAGCTCTTACTACATCCCCCAAAAGAAAACAGGTTTTGTTCTTTCTCCTAAGCAAAGAAATTTAATGGAAACATTTAGGGATTCCAAGGAGTCATTCTGAAGAAATAAGTTTATTTTGGGTCTATCATATCTGTGCTCACAGTCAAATTTGAAAGCTCCACACAAAGGGCTTGACCCAGCCCTGCCAAAATCAGTGACATCTGTCACAGCGAGAGGATGGAGCCAACACGCTGGAAACAGATGAAGGACATGGCACAGGTTGACAAACTGCTCGATCATTAGCTCTTAATTTAAGCTTAGACCTCTTTTATAAAGCAAGTGGGTGAGAACAGCAAACAAACCCATATCAATCACCACATCCACACAGTTCCCAACTCCTATTTATAGTTTTACTTTGAAATTAGAGAGAAAAATGCAAATCATCATGCCAAGGGGGAAGAGGGGGAATGGATACAATCCATAGGACTGTAAGATTTAAGGCTGCTGCTTTATTTCAAGCATGCCATCCACCACACCCTCAGCACTGCTGCAAGTTCAGATGCTGCCAACATCTGAATTTTGACAAAATTTCAAAGACTTTTTCCCTTGAGTTCCATAGACAGCAAAAATTAAAAGTATTCAGTGGCTAAGGTGTTTTAATTATTGGCAAGTTGTAGGCAGGCGATCATCTCCTGTCTTCCCCCCGCCCCCGGTTTTAACATTGCATCCTCCTGTCCTTCTCTGAGACTACCGGGGCCTTTCTGTATGGCACCACCAGCAACTTTGAGGCTTCCAGAGCTCTGCTCTTGGTTAGAGAGGCCCTATTAATCACTGGCTTGTTTCTTTATTCTCTTATTTGAAAATGCTTTTTAAAATTAAAACACCAAGTTAAAAGAAAGAACATCTAACCTGAAAGCCTAAGTCATCATTAAATAGCCATTTCAAAATGTCACATCCACAGCTACAAAATCATAACTAGCTTTTCAAAGAATTTGAAAAGTTCTAAGTTTACCTTGATTGTTTTCATGCCATCGCCTGATGCAACACAAATCAATCACAGTCCACCTTCGAATCGCTCATCTTCACCCCATGCTCCATCACCAATTTGAGCCATGCCATCAATCCTTATCACTGCCTTCCTCCGTCTCATCATCCTGTGTAATTACCACCTCTCTTACTCATCCATTTGGTGCCCTAATACCCAACACAAAGCCTTTCACCGTTGTCGTGCACCAACAGTCCCGCACGGTTGTTCCAGAACAGGGGCAGACCCCAAATCTGCAGCCACACTCCCACGTGGAACAAAGGGATTTCAATCAGGCAAATGCATCCTCACATGAGAGCAAGAGACAGCTCATGTTTCTCCCTAACAGAAATAGGAAAGCAGTAAAAGAAATACGTCAGGCCTTAAAGTTATAATTCCTTTAAAAATTGTCAAAGATTTAAGGCAATAGTGAGTGCATTCCCGCTAGCTTATGGGTTACCTCACAGGAAAATCCCAGACAATAACTGGTTTTGGTTTTTAAAACGCATAAAAAATATATTTCTTATTTTACATGCATTTTCTTTGCATTACATGTGGCATCAGGCAGCTGCTTGTCCATCAAACAAGGGTCTTTCCTTCATTTTAGAAACTACCTTCCCAAAAGGATGCTCATCCTCAGTCTGCCACTGCCATTTGCTCCATTTTCAGCCCTGAGCAAGTTATTCAGGGCCTCGGGTCAGTTCAGACCTATTTGTGTTCCTTAGTATTTAAATGATTATGATAGGAATTATGACAAAATTAGACCTTTGGCTCTTCACAGCCAGAGGTCTGCACGGCCTCAGAGATTGGTACCGAGAAGAGCCCCATGCAGCGCTCAGACCTCAGCTGGCGTTTTTGGGGAGAGGCTGCCAGAGTACAAACCATTTTAACTCAGGCGCCCAAAAACTGAAGTGGCAGTAAACGAGCACACACATCTGGAAGCTTTGTGCATTACATACAATATTCGCTTACATTTCTTTTTAAACTCACTGAAAATAGGAAATAGTTATTCACAAAAAGTTAGTCACAAAAGTTATTTGTTGTGTTAGGAGTGGTGCTACTTCAGTTTTGAAAAGAGGTATCTAGAAGCTATCCCATACAGGCAGAGTACTTTTACATTTATTTTTGTTAAACTCTGGCTGCTTTGTTAAGAATACAGCACTGAATGCTCAGAGGTCATGTAAATGCCTGAAAAGGCTTAAAATCACACCTCTAGGTCCTCCTTTTTGAACCATGGACTTAGTGGCTCTTCAGCCACTCTTCACTCCTGTTGCACACACAAAAAGGAAAGAACACCATCTCTTGTAAAATTTGTAAAATTTACCATTTGTGTAGATTTTCCCTTCCACTTCAAATTAAAAAAAAAGTATTTTCTGTGCCACTCATTCATCCCTGCAAGTTAAATATTGCCCATATTTCATTTGGTCACACTGAAGAGGCAAGCTGGGGATTTATCTCGAGGATTACAGAGCTATGAAGTAATATGTAATGAAAAACAAACTGTTGCTTTCTATTATTCCACAAATATTCAGTCTATCTTCTGAAGTTTCCAAGGAAGCTGTGGAGGAGTTGCGTGGGCAGAAGCTGCACTCTGCGGGCATTGCCATAAAACAGCCGGAACCCAGCTTGGACTGCAACAGGAGAAGCATTTCCCTTGGTCAGCTAACCACTGCCATCGTATGGCAGAAAATAAAATAGAGAAAGATACACAAAATAACTCAGTTTAGGGTCTTCTGCTGTCCAGGGAGCTTGCTGCAAATACGGACAGCGTAGTCTCAATTCCTTCACTACAGAAATGTCAGGGCATGATGAGACCCTCCCTCCCCCGCCAAGGGGTCTTCCAAAAAGACTCCAGAAAAGACACGTAGCACAAAGGATCCCCTCCAAGACGAAAATGTCATGTTTCACACTGCTCTGGAGGAAACACATTGTTATCCAGTGAACTGTTCAAAACTAGTAACTCTCACTGTAGTTGCTCATCCCTCTGGCTTTCTAGAGAGGCCAAAGAGGATCAAGTGACACATCTTAAGGAAAGAGAAACTGTTGTCAGAAGAAGCAACTTTTAAAGCCTTTCACTGAGCTCTGCACAGCATCACCTCAGCTGGGATTTAGGATAACAAAAGAAGGGGACTTCCAAACATAAACAATTATACTGACCAAGACCTACGGGGCCACAGCTGCACTGCTTTGGTAGATGCTCTCTATTCCTGCTTGCAGGGATTTCTTTAATAAGAGACTCTCTTACCTCGATATTTTTTCTTCAACCTCACCAACTGCTGCCTCAGCAAAAGGAGACCACTCTCCCACATTTACACCTAGCAGTATTTGGCCAGCTTTTACATATTACTCCATTTACAAATTTCCCCCCACTTCATGGCATTCCTCCTTTGTGACAACACAACAAATAAGGAACAAGCATTTCAGGTCCATCTACTCATTCTTTTCCTCTGTCCAACCCCATGAGCATCCCCCAGCTCCCCAGCACAAGCCTCAGCCCCAGCTCAATGCCCACCCCCAAAGCATATTTACCATTTCAAAAAGAACATTTACACCAAAGACATTATATGAATATACTTAAAAGAAATGTTTGCAGAACCTCAAATGCTACACCAAATGGGCCTATGTATGTACTCAGTAAGTAAATACACATGCAGTGATTATATTTTACCCATCACTTTAAAGGTAAGCACAAATAGCTTCTACATTTACATCTCTTCTGTACATCTAGGTTTTGCTATTCAACTACAGCAAACTCCATTCAATTCTCATCAAGCCCTCCTCAACTGTACTCAAAATAGCCATCTCCAGGCTTATCCTGCTCATACAGAGGTCAGCCACCTTCCTCTGCATTAAGCCACAGGCTCAGGTGTCCAGCAGAGCACAGGAGCAGTACCCCATGCACTACTAAGCATTAGGGGACTGTAACATGAAAAAAACAGGACCCCTATACAGTACCACCACCTGTCCCTAATGCCAACTGGAAATGTTTCTGTTTCCAGGGGAGCTGGTGAAAGAGAAAGCAGCTCAACAGTAAGTGGCATAAAACATGATGGTGACTCCTTGGAGAACACAGACTTTGTTCTAGGGAATATTTCCCTTTAAGCAGGGGATGGAAATATGCATTAACACAATCATGCAGCATGTGCAGATAATGATTTTAGAATAACCTGGACTTAAAGCATCAGATTAATCCTCCAGCTGCCAAAGTACCCAAATCCACAATTGCCAGAAGCCATTAGAGCTCTAGTTCAGTAATTGCCCAAGGATATTAAAGTTTCTGGACAGAAGAATTATAAACCATGTCTCTATTTCCAAGTAATATAGAGGGCTTTCTAGCAGCATATATAACAATTCCTATTAGCAGCAGACAGGTACTCCCCA
>VZTV01065074.1:0-15227 GCA_013400875.1 Anhinga rufa
GATTTAAAATTGGATTTTTCTAAATATGCTCTTTACTATATTTGTGTAATTGTTCAAACATGTATGGAATGCGTTAGGAGATGAAAAATATAGCTGAGAGCAGTTTTTCTGTTTCTGTGAATGTCATATAGGAGCCATGTACAAACTTGCAGTTTAAAAATTGAACTGAACCAATGAGGTGGACCTAATTAAACAGACTCAAATTGTTTTCCAAGGAATCAAGCTTGCAATTTTCAGCACTACTGCTCCTTTGAAATCTATAAACTTCGATATGTTTCTGAACTTGATGTGGAACATCTCTGCAAATGAGAAGGTCGATCTACTGAATGTGTTATGAAATTTGTTAAACTTTGGTTCAGCCGGGCATAAAATGTACATACACATCTCATTGGTTCAATCCATGTAACATAGCTGTGATAAATACTATCTCAATCAGTTATGTAACAATAATCTTCTAAAAGGCAGTATGTTCAAATTCCAAATATCTTTATTGGTGCAATAAGTGTAAAGAGTTTTTCCACTTCTGCAGGTGATTCATTTTGGGAAATGCCCTTGAAAAAAATCTCCTTGTACTCTAGCTAAGGATATGCATATTAAGTCTAATCTGCAGTTTTAAGTTCTACTGGAGATAAAGATTTGTGATCAAGGTTAGACTAAACCATGACAATATCGTCTTGGTTAGTATAACAGCAAAGTATCTAGGTGAATTTTAAGCTGCAGAAAGTAGAATTTCTTGTTCACAGTATCTATTCCATTTAATCCGTATCAGAGAAATCATGGGTATAATGTCTCAATCATTATTGCTCTTAACAAACAATTACTCTTCTACCGACTCATGTCCCCTGACATATGGTTTGTTGCTTTTTAAGCCACTTCCAGACTGTCAAAGAGCCACACATCCCATTTGAAGTAAGCATGTGGACTTTCAATTGTAGCTTGTATTTATGCATTTGACTTTTTTGTCAATGTCTCCCATTACTTATTTTGGCTTGCACATCCTCATTTCTTTCCTTTTATTGTCTGAGTGACTCCCCCAAAACATGAATGGATTTAAATTTTTTATTTATTGGTGATATGATTATTACAATAAACTAATTTGCTATCACATACTGAGAAATACTGAGCTATATTTCCAAAAATTAAATCTTATCCAACAACAGTTCTGCATGTCAGTGGTCACTAAATAGCAGTAAGTAGTTTGACAAAATAACATCTCTAGTTTAATCTTATTTTTTTTTTTTAGTATGTTTAGTTGGTCATTTGATTCTATGTAATATTTGGGTACTTGGAAACATGCATAAAATTATTGGCTGTAATCCTGTCTATCATAACTGAACTGAAAGAGATTTAAATCTACTTATGCCTCACAGTTTCAGATTTCAACATCACCATTTCCATTTATGTTCCAGCAAAAGAGATAAAATTAGTGCAGATTCTGTATTTCTTTCAACTTATTCCCTGACCTCTGTGCAGTGTAAAACATGAGGTACATAAGGATTAACTTGGTCTGGTTTATTCTGAAAATGGAATTATGCCATGTATGCTAAATGACAGTCTGTGTTAGGGAGCCCCACTGATTAGGAAAACCTAATGTATCTGGAGTTTGGCAATGAATTGTGTAACAATCAGCGTGAGTGAGCAGCTATTGAGAAATGTGATTTTTAATAAACGTATGTAGTGTTTATATTGCATAACAATATCTAACAAGGGAAGCCTAAGAATTTCATGGGGATGAAAGCAGCAACACAGTACAGAATTTTCTCTGAAGAGTCTATAGAATTAAATCAAGTGATTATTTCTTTTTCGTAAATTAAGGCACTTCATCCTGAAGAGTGATTTTTCATGGTAATTGCTGAGTTCTGTGGAAAAGTTGTTTTACTTTTATGGTCCTGGGCAACCTGCTGTTGCTGACCCTCCTTGAGTGGAAGGTGCGGACTTGGTGATCCCACCTTTCAGCCTCAGCCATTCTGTCACTCTGGAATTAAATGGACTTTGCCCTAAGAGCTAACTTGACATGATTGGATTTTTCCTGTAATCTCTTCCTTTTACAGTTCAAAGAGGTAAACTGAGCTGCCTTCTGTTTAGGGTGACCAAGAAATTTTGTGGAGTCAAATTTGTCCTTTGATTAATAACATGAATTGAACAGGGGTGACTGTTGTTTGCTTGTGCTTTGAATGAGCATTACAGGAGTCCTTGCTCCTTGAGAAGAGGTACCAGAGAACTCTGAGACGAATGGCACAACTTCTTTAATGCTGATTTTCATTATCTTTAGAAAATGAAACCACACACAAACAAAATTCATGTAGTTTCAGCTGAATTCGGTAATTTGTCTGCATGATTTAAGGCTTCCAGAAAATGTTTTCTGTGGTGATTAAACCAGTCTGCGCAATGTGATTGTAGATTTTTGAAGAGAAGTTTTCAACAATGGAGATAGAAAAACTTGTAAAATTATTTTTTCCTTAATTATGAGGATCTTTACACTTTAAAAATAGAGATGGTTTTACCATTGGACATGGATTTCCATAGGGGACCATTAATTGATATTATCAGATTGTTGAACAGCTCTTTATTGTAACAGTCATTATTATCATAAGGGTTTGATCAACATTTTAAAAAAATGGGGCTTTATGAGCTTATAGTGAATTTTAAAGTTTCCCTGTGTTCACATGGAAATAATAGGAATCATTATGTCTTAAATTTTATTACTTATCTCCTGATTGGAAGGGATATGTGTCTATCAGGGTGATCTGTGTGCCTATTCTGTACCAGCTATTCACTGCAAAACCACTGAAATGTATCTTGGTTTAAATTATGGGAGAGGTGAATGTCATGGCAGAACACAGCACACTATGTTTGTTGCCAATTGAAGCTGATTCTAAATCCAAGTTTCTGACTTCCTTTACATGCTTATTAAAACCATAAACTTCAGTCATTTATCTAAACCTCTTATTCTGAGTGTTCAGTTATTCCTTCTCCCCCTTCACCTTGTTTTGTATAAATCCTCTGTATATGCCAAGAGCTTTTCTGCATCCATGTTATTGTTATTTTCAAGAGCTACAGGAAAAACATCTTGTTTTCTCTTGTTGAGATAGATAACATGAAAAAGATTCAGAAACTAGTGTCATGGGTATTTCCAAGGGCATAACAGTGCTAATGCAAGAAAGAACAAATAATAAAATCTACCACGGAGGGATTTCAAGTCTATAAAACAAATAACTTGTATGAATATGATAATAGACCGATTGGGTACAGAAGTGACTTGCATTGGTACAGCTACAGGTCTCTTTTGAAAAATGTAGCTGAACATTGATTTGAATATTTTCATGATCTGAAAATATCGCTGTCAACTTCTTTCTGTTCAGAAATTCTTATGTAGGAATTACAAGAAAACTGTGCTCATACAGTCAGGTTAGAAATAAAGACAATGTAAAAGAGGCTACATAGCTCAATATAAGCAGCTGAAAGGTGGAAAGTAAATTACTATTTTTCATTTTAGTATTTGAAATTTTTAGCAGGAGAGTTCAAGCTCGACAAGAAGATATGCCAGACGACGTGCCTTTCATTAAAGGCTTGCACTGAGCTTTGTACAATTTTTAGATTAGTAAGAGGCAGATGGATGTAAAGCGTGAACACTGTGAATTGTTAGCTTGTACCGTGCTGTCGCGTGAACCAGATGAACAAGCAGCCTGCAGGGTGCTGGAAGGTCAGAACCTCAGGACAGCTTCACACGTCCTGGGATGAGATGCTGATGCTTGGCCCCTTCCTTGGCCACCATCTCCCTTTTCAATAAGTGACCATGTGTGTAGGCAGATGTCTTGGATATCCCTCTGGTAGAGTGGGATGTCTTGCTACCACAGCAAGAATTGTAGAGTGTTAGAGCCCTGATCTCCTGCAGGCTGGAGGATAGCAGCGCTAGTTGCCCCAGTTGGTGATGAACCATGAGGGTATAAAGCTTCAAAACCACTGTAACAGTATGTGCGTGTATTTGTTATATTTATATACATGTTTTAAAACATTATTGTAATTCTCTTACCACTGTGAGATTGTTACTGCTTTACCCTTGTGTAAATGCGAGCAAATTATGACCTCCTTTCTGCTTATGTGCCAGTGGCTAGATGAGGTTACGTGCCTACAGTGTATATCCAGAGAGTTGGGCGCTTTTGCTGTGTGTGTGGTCACTTAGTAGAGGCATGTGATGGGTGTGTGTATATTATATTAAATTTACGAAATGAGATTTCAGCCTGATTAAAGCAGGCACAAAATAATTAAACTTGCTTTTCAGGGGTGAGTTCAATCCATAGTAGAACAGATAAAACAAAAACAATGGCGAAATATTAATAAGTATAATCTTCCAAAGGGAGAAAAAACAGCAAAAGCTTTGAAGTCAACCTGAATCATGCCTGCTATTACACAAATACTTAAAGCGAAAATAATTATTCTTCAGCTTTAACTCATTTTGCAGCTTGAAAACAAGCCTGTATTCTAAAGATATGGGTTCTAATTTTGGTTGCATTACTTGTTTCTGCAGAGTCTTAGGCTAGTTATTTAATCTATATTTTACAGCTTTTAATCAGTAAAATACTTTGACAATATGCTTTTCTCTAACTCTGTGTGTCATGTCCAAAACTTATTGTGCTCATCTAATAGAACTCTCACCATCGGCTTGACCTTGTTTGGTTTTTAGGTACAGCTGATTTGCAGTCTACTAATTCAAACATATTTCAGGCTAACTGGATTCTTATTCCCAAGAATTAGCCCATTATGAAACTCAATTACTTCAATAAAAATAGATTCCTTTAATATGGAACAATTCAGCAATACAGTTAACACCTCATTCACACCTCAAAGAATTTAAATGCTGACTTAAGGAATTTAAGTGCTGAATTTAAATGCGATCTTCTAGCATCATGTATTTTGAAACTTGTAGATAAAAGATCAGTTTAATAGAATCATGGGTCCTTTTGCCTCATATTTAACAGAATGTAGATGCAGATCATAGTATCTATTCAATGTGATATACCTGTACAAAACCACAAAGGACAAACACAGCCAGAAAAAAACACCTTTGAGGGACAAGATCAACTGTATAGCGCACAGACATGAGCAAAATCAGATGCAGAAGGTACCCGAGAAGGTCAAGTACTACACCAGTTCAGGACTATGATATCAATGTAAATTAGCTGGAAGGTGCATTTATTTTATGAATGCTGTGTATGTGTCTGATTTCGCTGTTGTGCTATTTCCTGTGTGGATTCAGGGAGTTTTTGGCAAAAAAAAAAAAAAGGCATAAGAGGAGTCTAAAAACATACTAGCAAGTACTTTATTGACTGGATTGCAGTGTCACTTTACTGAGACAAGTGTGCTTTTATAGTACTTTTGCCTCTGATGTTAAAACTGTACTTGATGTCTTAGGTTTTACAGGTCTTCTGGGAAAACAATAGTACGGTAAACTTTTAAGTCTCTGAATTTAGAAGACATGGTTTTGCAGAATTGGTAGTGACCCTAATCCCACGCTTGGGGGACTACATACTTGGAGTTAGTCTGCCTAACTTAATCTAAGCATGGGGCAAACCTGCTGGACATGTCATACTATTATTTTCTTTGAATGAGGTATTTGATACAGAATTTGCCCGCTGGTCACAACTGCTGATATGTAGTGGCCTCTTTGCTTTGTTAAGAGTCATAGCTGGCTGCAGAGCAGCGATCAAATCTCTGAGTGGATGAGGAGTACAGGCTGCTAGCGAAGAAAGAAGACCTTGCTGTCCGTAGCTGTACAAGCATAACAGAGTGGCTAAAGAGAGCTTGGAGATACAGCTGATGAATATAAAGACAAAGTAAACCTGGTTCTCCCAGGGCAATTTTGCAGTGGGGTATAGGATAGGAATGATAAGCAGGGAAAGCAACTTCTTTTTTTAAGAAAACTGGTTGAGGAACCGAGCCTTTTTAGACCATCACTAGCAGCTCAGATACTTAGAGGGCTGTAGGAATTTTGATTTAGCTTCATTGAAAGTTCATGGTGGCAAGGAAAAGGATTGAAACAGCTTCTTTTCCAAACTGTCACAGAGGAAATCCCCGAAGACTGCCATCTTGAATGTAATCACCTGATCAGGCTGGTGCAAAGAGGGCGAGTGCCCTAAATGTACTCCTTGTCTTTGTGATAATTATGTGGATTGAGATTCCTTTCTGGTGAACTGGTTGTTTAACTCCAGCTCCAGCATGGTCTAGCAGAGCAAATGACACAAGATAGTGTCTATCAGCTGTATCAATTGTGCCTTACCATCAACAGCGGGCAAATTCAGGAATGTTCCCAGGACTTTACTCGGAAGGTCTCTGAAAGCATGTCAACTCACACATAGTGAGTTTATTTGCCTCTAGGTGCGAACAACAAAGGTGTCAGTGTTACTGCGTGCTGGGAAGTAGTGTAAAATGAACTACCCTATGGAACACAGCTTTAAGGACAGGGAAACTATAATGAGTGCAATTATCTATCAGGTAGCCACAGGTGCCAGCCTGGCTCATGTGGTGCTCGCTGCTGGGCTCAGCATCTTCTTTTTCTAGTTTACAGGAGCTAACCTGATAAGCATTATGTGGGACAGTGGTAGAGGGTGGTTGTAGTGGTTTTTTTTGTGTGCGTTTTTTTTTTTCTTTCTTATATCCCCAAAGCATCCTAAAGCTCCGTCCAAAATGAAAAGCTAAGTAATAGCAGTGCACTGGTCATGGCAAATCCCAGGAGCTATTAGACAGTTAGCAATAGCTAAAGCTATGGCTAGTGGTATCATTTTATGGAGAGGCTGTGTTGGCCAGTACATAACAATTAATTCCCTCTATGCATTTTGAAAAGAATCCTGGGGTCCTTAATTTCTTTTTTAAAGTCATTAGAGATAAGCAAAAGAGACCTTATTTTAAGTACTTACCTGAAAGCCAGTACTTCTATCAGCGCAGCAGAAGCTGTGCAACTTCCCCATGCTGTGTAGCGCACCAGCAGGAGTACTTTAAGTGCAGGTTTTTGTGAGGATTTCCACATATGATCCCATTCTAGTTCAGCCAGACTGCTGACACCTCTGAGCTGATGTTGTTGATGAAGTGCTTAATACATTCTGTATTCTCACTGCCAGTGCTGCTGGATTCCTAATCTTGAAGAAGTGTGGGTAAAAGGAAACTGGCTTGAAAGACGCTCTTTCTCTGACAAACTTCTTTGTAACATATGTATAGTTTTTTTGGAATAACAGTACTTGCAGGCTTCACTTACACACAGCTCATTCTGCCAATTCAGTGCTTGGAATACGATACCGAAAGAATGTTCAGTCTGCATTAGCAACAGCAAAACTGCTAAAATCTTTTTGTAAGAGAAGTGACAGTGTACTGTGGGGCTTGTAACCCTGTTGCTTTTGCACAAGGAAAGCTTAAGGCTGAGGTGTTACGTGGTTCAGAATACAAAAGGCTCGGGTGAGACCCCCCTGCAGCGCTGCGTCCAGCTCTGGAGCCCCCAGCACAGACAGGACAGGGACCTGCTGGAGCGGATCCAGAGGAGGCCACGGAGGTGATCAGGAGCTGGAGCACCTCTGCTGTGGAGACAGGCTGAGAGAGCTGGGGGTGTTCAGCCTGGAGAAGAGAAGGCTGCGGGGAGACCTTATTGTGGCTTTCCAGTGCTTAAAAGGGGGACTGTAGGAGAGATGGGGACGATCTCTTTAGCAAGGCCTGTTGTGACAGGACAAGGGGTAACGGTTTTAAACTAAAGGAGGGAAGGTTTAGACTGGATATAAGGAAGAAATATTTTACAGTGAGGGTGGTGAGACCCTGGCCCAGGTTGCCCAGAGATGTGGTCGATGCCCCATCCCTGGAGACATCCCAGGTCAGGCTGGACGGGGCTCTGAGCAACCTGCTCTAGTTGGGGATGTCCCTGCTCACTGCAGGGGGTTGGACTGGATGGGCTCTAAAGGTCCCTTCCAACCCAAACCGTTCTGTGATTCTTGCTGAATGACCAGATTGTGCTTTTGGAAAATGCTGTATCTGTTGGGGATTGGGTGGTGTGTGCACGCAGGTGCTTGTTAAGTATTTGCTTAGGGGTTTTAAGAAGGTTGTAGTTTTGGGGGAGGGGTTTGAAGCATCTAAATCAGTAAAGTTGCATTGCTTTGAATGGAGGTATATTGTTTTATATTAAAGATACTTTGCTAGGAACTCTGCATGGACCTGATAATGGCTGGGCTACTTTTGAGAGTAAAGGTTGAAAACAATTGGGCAGAGCACTTCTGAATGCACATCATTAAGAAACTACTGTGGTTTGACACTATTATTAATGTCTGCTATATTCTTAGGCCCTTCATGTTGGAAAAATTCTCATACTAACTCTTTCAAATATGTCATTAAATCCCCTTGAAAACTGGTTGAACAGGCAGTATTTGAAGAAAATGGCTTGTAATTCAGTAATTACTGATTAATTTATCAATATTTTTAGTGGTTGTGGGTATAAGCATGTTATTCCAAGTAGATAATTTGCAGCTTAAAGAGGCCCTGAAGCCCTAGGTCAGTGTTACTATTGAAAATAATTTTTCTTCAGACAGCAGAAGGTTTCAGACCCTGATTTTAGGTGTAAATACTGGAAGATGTATTAATGGAAGGTGATTTTGTGCTCAAATATTAGAGGCTTATGTTCTGAAAATGCATGTTAGGACTGTGAAGCTCTGGTCTATTTAGGAGCTGTGCTTTTTATCTGGATCAATGTATTCTGAGAAATAATGCCTAAGTGCTTTTTCATTTTACAAGAAAAATCTTTTAATGAAAATTCTCTTAGTAACATCTATATAGCAAATAACAGCTGTTCACATTTACTGCTAAACTCTGTCTACAAAAAAGAACTTGCAATCCAGCAGCAGTAACAACAGAGCTCCTTTACCTGAATAAGAAAACAAAGCTTCCAATCTACTAAGGCTCTCTGCCCTGCTCAGTGGGTACTTGTTATCTCAGTGGTGACTGAAATTTATGGTAAAGATAGCCTACTTTTCTTTATTGTGAGCCATACCGTTTGTGAGCTCTACTGTGTGCTTTGCTTACTTTCATGCAGCAAAACTCCAAGAATAAAATGGTACCCCAGTACAGCATGCCTTAGCAGCTTGTAGCGGGCTTGAGGTGGTCACTTAAAATACAGCCTAAACAGGAAACGGTTGTGTAAAGGGAGAAATAGCCTTAATTATCAAGAGGAGTTAGGGAACCATCATCTTGCTAGTAACTACAGTCATATGTTGCAGAAGCCTGCTAACTCAGTTTGGAAGAGAAATTAGAAAGTGAATTTGCAGACTTTTATGCCTTTTTTTAAGCTGCAAACAAATACATCCTGGTTTTGAGAAAAGAAATGTGCTGGGGGGGGGGTATAGGTTAGCCAAGCCAAGTCTGAGCCTTAGAGCAGAGGCCAGACTATGAGCTGAGTGTAATTGTTTTTTGCAGAGAAGAGTAATTTCCACATGTGCAAATGCCTTCTAATATGATGTGAAGAAACTAGTTTCATTTTACTTGTTGATTTAATGTTGTTAGACTTGTTGCTTTGTCATTTTTTATAAGTTTTCAGCAGCCAGAGATTTCAGTTTTCAGCCCAGTGAAAAAGGAAATGGAGCGATTGGGAGGATGTGCATCAACATAGTTCACTTCAGTGACCCTTAAGTCAAATTTTAGTCTCTACTACCCTTCTGCTTTTGTGGAAAGCGGAGCCCAATTCCTTGCTATATTCAGCCTTACAGTATATTTTTCAAAAGAACCGTCTAAAAAAAAAAATAAATAAAAGAAAGGGTGAGGGGGGAATGGAGATTTTACTAAATTCTAGTGGCTGTCAAAGACAGGCAAGTCCTTGGTACTTGATTCCCCACTCTGGATAGCCCCTGGAAAGAAGCAAAGCATAGGAAGGGGTTAGGTCTGGATGTGCAGGAAAAATAAAACAATGGCATCTAAAACTAGAAGGGTAGTTTTGACTTTCAAGATGAAGTGATATGAGGCTCCTGGAGCAAGGACAGCTGTGCTGCAGTGTTCTCAACTCTCTTCTGCAGCTCTGAAAACATAGCAATGTAACAAGATAATTTTTTAGGCAGTTTCAGTAGTGGAGACAAGAAGGAATTAAAGCCTAGATAACGCTTCTAGCAGAAGTGGGGAACAAGGTGGAGATGAATTTTGGCAACTTTTCCACTGCTGCTGTTTCAGTAGTAATGGTTACTTATGCTCAGCACCTCTCTTTGCTGGGAATGGCAAACAATTGCTTCTGCATCTGGTTTCTCTGGCAGATCTGGCCAGCTGGCAGGGAAATACCTCTTCATGGACTGAATGTCCCTGTCCCCTTGGAGACCGAATGTCGATGCTGCATCTGCTGACCAAGGGAACAAGGGGCATTCTGTGACTCTTCTCTCAAGCTTGCATTTCTCCTGGGTGGAGCAGTGGGAAGGCTCACCACACTATTGCAGACCACTGCTTTGCCAAGGGTGGTCTTGTAAAATCCTTTGCAGTCTAATGAGCTTGGGGTGCTACAGAATGGGGAAGTATAGGTAGTAAAAGGTCATGTCCCTGGGCCTTGACTGTGCTTGTATCAAAGGATGCTTTTTAATGTTGTTGATAATCTGTCAGGCACCATGGCGAGATGCAGAGTAAACCAGAATCTCTGATTTCTTCACTGGTAAGGTTATATGTATGTATGCCAGTCTTGTTTTTCTGTTCTTACCCTTGGGCTTTATACAGCTACTGATTTTTTTTCCTGGTTGTTACAACATTAATGCTTATTTAGGTAAAGGTATTCGTTATTTTCCCAGCACAGCCTCACAATTCATTAAGAATGTGATGTGTTCCTGTGTGGTACTAATGACTGCTTTAATTCCAGCAAACAGGATGCCTTACAAACAGCAGGTTAGATATTCACAGCTAGTTCTGTGGTCCATTACAACAATTCTTTTTTTTTCTTCACTATAGCTAGCATTATTATTCAAAAGCTGAAAGCATGCTGGGGGAAAGCGACCTAAATATTTATGGACCATTGCTAGGGTCAGAATAACAAGGGCAGCAAATGAAATTAAAGATTTACACCATGAAAGAAACCAACTTATCAATCACTCTTTGCCAAGTTGCTTATGCTGTTTAAAGAAGAAATTTTCTAAGAAGGTCTTTTTAAAATTAATTTCAGCATGAAATTTTGATCTCTAGTTTCACTTCAACATCTGCATTGTTTCTTCCAACAAGATGAGCAAGTAGAGATGTTGCACAAGTGACAAAGCTGGCTGTTGCATAGCTTGATTTCATAACAGTACTACACATCTTTTATCTGAATATATCAAAGTCTTTACCAAACTTTAGGGTCAAAAATACCCCTGTCTGAGGAAGATAATGTGAGGGGAGAAACTGAGACACAGCAACCTCAGAAAATTCATATGCCAAGTCAGACTTAGGAATAGAAACCATGAGTTGGGCAGACCTTGCATTTAAACTTTGCAGTCAAACCTCAGGCCGGACAAGGAAGCTAGCTATGCTGAGCAGCAAGCAAGCTGAGATTGGTTTATTATTTTCTGGAGGGGTATAAGAACCTGGCTAACTTGGCCTCTGCATTAAATGAGAAATGACACTTCTCTTTTGTGGAAGCATGACAGAACATACATTTTAAATGGAAATTGCCTTGCTTATTCAAATGAAAACCTCTGAGCACAGAAGCCCTGCTTTCATTATTTTGATTAGAAGCTAAGTATTTTGCAATAGCAAGCATGTAGGAAAAGAGCCAAATTGGAGGGGAAAAAAGTAAGTTTTTTTTTCCTTCAAAATATTACTTTTTTGTTGCTTTGGGATGTGTGTAAATTCATAAAACCAAAGTAATACCTGAATTATGTTGTTGTTGTTGTTGTTCTGAGATAAATTTAAGTGATTATCTAGTGAGGCCTCCATAGGTGACAGCACAATGTGAAAAATACATACATCACCTAGAGAAAATGAACTGAACTGTAAGTGGCTTTAATAAGCAGCATGCCAGCTTTTTCTTTTGGATTTTAACGAGGGATTGCATAAAACAAAGCCCCAGGAACTGAGTTAGCATTAATGCATTTTCTAGTTTTCTCTTAAAGTAGTGTTAAGTATTTAAACAGAATAAGGTAGAGTATTTTATTTCAATACAATAATGATATATTAAAAATAACTACATTTGTGTAAAAAGTGCATGCACATGTGCAGGATATCCTTCAGTTTGGCTAGGAAAATTCTAAGGGAGATCACAACCTGTAGGAACAAGTGTATGATCTTCCAGTTAAATATTGAAAGAGCAATTATTTGCCCTAAGGAGTGCATGTGTGTACCAATGTCATTACAGCCGTGTTGTTTGGAATCAGCATTTGCATTTTGCAAATGAAACTGGTCTCTTTTGATGACCCACTGGAGCGGAGTTGTGTTGATGATCACCCAAAAGGGATTTTGACTACCCTTGGAGTTACATACTTGTTTCTACTAGCGGAATGCCTGAATGTTAGTATTTGCTAATATTTTTTTTTTCTATTAATTTGTGGTTCCTTTGAGTTCCAGGGAAATAAGACCTCAAAGAAGGTGAAAGAAAAAAGAAACTTAAGAAAGGCATGAAGGGATTTTAATTCTATAGTGCCAAAGGATTTAGGGAGAGGATCTGAAATTTGTTATCTCTAGATGAGGTTGTTTTGTGTCCTGTTCCGTCATCCCCCTGCCCTAAGGAGCAAAGTATCTGCAATTTTACTGAAATCCACAACAGCTTTAGGCTCATTATTGCCCAAAATCACATGAGTGATGAGGGCTTTAATTCAGAAAGGTAACTTTGTGTATTTTCCAGTATTGCTAACAGCACTGTGATTTTAAAATGTAATAATTTGGTTAGAATCATGGCAATTCAGAGCCTGGATATATCAATCACAGTGCATCAATTGGACCATAAAACAAAGAAATTAATATCTTTAGAGATTCAATTTTTGCTGATTCTTAGCCTGAAAAGAATCTTGACCTGAAGAATAGTTCTGTTGCCTGGTCATTAAAGAAAGCTCTGACACGTAGGAACTCCAGTCTTCTTTTCCTGGCTCATTAATATTGGGCTGATGTTATGTGTGCTGTATGGCCAGTGTGGAAATTCCAAGAACTTCACCAGCTTCAGAGAACCCCCCTTATTTAGCATTCATAGACATGCCTGTTTAAACATAGAGTCTTTCTTCTGTATTTTACTTGAACTGTATAATCTTTTCCTCAGTGAGAAGGAAGACACACAGCCACAGATGCCTGAGTGAAATATTCCGCTTGCTGCCCTGTGAAAAAATTCTGAAAAGTCCCTATCAGTTAAGAATTTTAGATGAAGATATTTACCACTAAGGAGCATTAATAATAAATGTTCATGATTTTTTTATTAAAGGTTGAACTTGTGATATGTGGTTTCCTCAACTTTTGAACCCTGGGCAATATCTAATTGAAAATATCTTTGTTTCTCCCATCCAAGATGAAAGACATCTAGCATTTCACAGCTATTTATTTTGGTTAGAGGAATTAGTTTATTTTCCCTGTGAAATAGATACTTCCTCTAGAGCTTGTCTTTCCCTCACTCTCCATTTACCAGCTACAATACTGCATGTCTCTCTCAGCCAAGGAGAAGCTGACAGCATCAGTGAAATGTTTGTGCAAAGAACAAGTTATACAGCAGCTTTAACTAGGTCTGAAGAATGGCTGCAGGGAGTCATACGCTGAATTACCCCATGGCACCGACCTCCGTGAGAGATGGAAAGGCACATTGCAGAAAGAGGAAGTTTTATGCATTTGGGTACTTTATACAGGACCCTAAATAGAAAGTCTTGGTTTAAAAAATAATTTACGGAAAAAATAATTCCTGATGATGACAGGGGAGTTGGGTGTGCTGTAGCTTTACAGCACAGAATACTGACTCTGAGTAGCACTCTGTCTAGAAAGATGTATGTGGGTGTGGAGTGGATTTTCCTTGCTTCATTTTCTAATACAAAGAGTAAATGTACATGAGAATACAGTGCTTCAGATATTTTAAAATGTATGCATACCCTCTGTTTGCCTATCTGTTTTCCACAGTATGGGCTGTAGGATGAGCTGTATCTTTCACACTTGTGTCAGTCATCTTGGACAAACTCTTTTCATATGAAAGACTCCCAAGGATTTTTTTTCTGCTGTACAGAGCTCCTAGGCCTCAGAAATCACTTTTGAAGTCAAAGGGGCCTCTTCAACAGTGGATTCCCAGTACTGTGGGCAGTGTGTTATACGCTTGCACTCTGACATTTGAATTAGCTGTTGTCAGAAGAGAAGCTTCCCTAAGATGTACATAACAAATCTTGCCTATATGGAAGCTGTACCTATATATACATTTTCTTTTTTTTTTAAGCAACCTTGGAAGAATTCTGGTTGGTTCCATGTACAATAAACTAAACACAATTTTGGTTCCATTCCCATCCTTGGGTTTCATTTATTGTGAAAACACGTCTGACTTCCCTGAGTTGGTACATTTGAGGGGGAGAGAAAATGAAGATATATTGAATATCTTGACATGATACTTAGAAGTACACAATCTTTTTCTGCCAGCATGATTTTTGTTTCTATATTGTGTTTATATTTTTCTTAGCTTCCCAACAGAGAGGTAGTCAGTCAGCAGACAAACTGGTTTTACATGGAAGTGCAATTCTTACCTGCTGTTGTCGATTAAGGGTAGTTTTAAATGGCAGATGAACAGTGTTATCCGCTATTTGTGCTATGTAGGATAGCTCCTGTAGTTTCCCAGGGTTGGTGGGGGCTTTCTCATGGGGAACTGCTGGGTGGACAAGGCCTCAGAGTACAGATTTTTATTTTTTTTTCCCTGGAGTTGAAAGCAATGAAATCTGTGTAAGACTAGCCTAGCTAATCAAGCTGTCTCACGTTTGCCAGCAAAAGCAGTCTACCAATCAGGAAGACAACAGGAGAGACGGATGGCTTCCTGTCTGCCAACAGGGAGCCTGGCTGTAAGCGATGTCTCCAATTACTCTTCAGGAGTTGCTCCTCAGAGCAAACTTTGGGAAGCTCAGCCCCACGAGGTGCGCAGTTGCCCTGGTCTCTGCGCTACATTACGGCCATGGTAGATTTCCGTACTGGCTTATTGAAAGAGAAGCAGCTAGAGCCATCATCTCCGGGGGATGTGATTTGCATTCTGTGTTTAATTAAAGCATGACAGTTTATGCCAGAGGATGTTAAAATGTGAAATGGAACGCTCTTTGCCAAAT
>VZTV01065074.1:15252-36464 GCA_013400875.1 Anhinga rufa
TGTCTTGGAAACTCATTAGTAGAGAATTTTATTCATAATAACTCTGCAGCCTGTTTTGCAGGGCCCATTGAGTTTGGCCTTGTTTTCTTTTGCGTTTCTCCCTCACTGAGTTGTTATTTCAGCCTCACATAATATTGATGGAAATACCTTGTTCAGTGACAAGGCTATTTAAGGAATGGAGCACTAAGCAAAATGTTTCTCTACTAAGGAGTTGGTCCAAGGGACTGTTAATGGCATAGAGAACCTCCTCCACACTAGGTCATAGGTTTCCATTTGATCACATCATTGAAATTTTAACCACCTGATAAGCTGTTAGGTGGCTGTAAGAAATGTGACAGGTATTTTATACTGTTTGTTAGGTTGTGTTTGTTTTGTTTTTTTTTTAACTGGACACCTGTACAAACCTTGCGACCCTGGCAATGAGATTGGTAGTCTCAGAAGAGAAGTCAAGTATTAAATAGGAACAATCAAGTGGATAACTGTGCATAAATACTTAGTACAGAGGGTCAACATTAATAACAAGACACAAATATTTATCACCTCGCTTTGTGAATTAGATCACAAACTTACCACTTTGAAATCAGCTATTAGCAAATGAATTCACTCAAAATATGTCAGTTTTTATTAAGCATGAAAAGTCATATTATTTTTACAAATGCTTAAAATGTCAGGCCACCTGAAATTTAAACGGCTTGGGTTTTTTTTTTTGTACAAAGGTTTACCAGGAGTCTGACAGAATTTACCTTTCTCTTAATTATGAGGGGAGGTCACCAGGCTGGGGGGCACTTTGGCCTTTTTCCTGGTTGCGTTGTAAGAAACGGCTAACCACCCTTGAGCTGTGTACTGCAGAGCTGCTCTTTAGAGACAGGCATGGTTGGTCAGTCAGCCCTGGCCATGAGTTATTAATGTGTAGATTCAGAATTGTTAGAATTATTCAAAATCCTATTCTTTCATCAAAAATTGAGCTGTAAACCATCGTAAGAAGTGTCATTTTCATGTGCATGAATTGAACCTCTTTGAAAGTCCTTTCCTTGATATTGTCAGATAACCTGCACAAAGTAAGAGAAGACAACAGAATTCACTGAGGGCGAGGAAGCTGGTAATGAGGGTCAGCAATTGGGAAACTACTAGTAAAGTATTTGTGTGATAGAATTCTCTTGTGATTACGCACAGACACCCAAAATGTTATGTGATTTGCAAGGGCTTGTTTTTTTTGCCGATAACCCTGGGTTGTGTGTGTAATTGTTAATGCTGCTCTCTCCCGCCTATCTAATGATGCTGAAGAGTTTACCTTGGAACCAGAGAATGGAAACACGCCCCCACTCTGCAGACTGTTTGGATTAGACTAATTCATGCTACAGTACATGCAATCGTAGGGAAGACATGAAATCCTGGAAGTTAGAGCAGCCTGGACCGTACTAAACTCCTGTTAGGTTTCACACAATTAGCAGTGGATTCCATTGTGAGGTTCATCACCGAGCTGTTAACAAAGGAAGTTTACTTAACAATCCCTAGTAAGTTTTGTGGTCTTGCTTTACTTTGTATGTATTTACAGTTTACAAATTTCAGTCTTTTTCAGTTAAATGTTAAATTGTACCTATTTGATGAAGCTTGTTTTGCTACACAAGGAATAAGGCTTCCTAAAGATGCCACTCAACGTGACGTTTTTCTGGAGTGCTGGGAGAAGCTAGGTTGGACCTGCTTAAGGAACAAAGGAGAAGTCCAGAGGGGAAAAGGCTGCTGATGTTAACTTGTTCTCATGTACTTTTTCCATAGCTATTAATACAGAAGAATTGTACTTGTACAGTAAATGATGCATTTTGAGTGAATGTTTTCAGTTCTGCCTGACACGTCTCCCTGATGTTCTGGTAGTACATCCATTCAGGGCTAAGTGTCGGCTGCAGTATTCATCCTCCTCTGGAAGAAGACAGTGGTTTTGCACTTCATGAGGATTTGTAACTCTGGGCTTCAGTAACTTTCTCCTTTATAAGTAGCTTCTATTTGGAGACTGTGATTTCAAAAGGTCTTGGGAAGTAATAGATACAGCAAAGGACTGGGTTTTTCTCCGTTATCACTCCTTGTAGTGAGGGCTCATTCCTTCCTCAGCCTTTTAATTCACAGGCAGTCTCCTACCAAGCCTCAGCAGAGCACAGGCAAAGCCCGTGCTCCGTGCCCTCTGGCTGTGCTCCTGCCTGGCAGTTTCTGTTCTGCAGCCAGTGCAACTGCAGGAGTTTTCTAAACTGAAGCAGGGACTGCAAAAGCATGTAGTAAAAAACTAATTTCTAATGACTCGTGTCATATAAAGAAACCACAATAGCATTTAATAGATGCTTTAACAGAAAACTGAGATGTCCCATCACAGAGAAGTTTATACTATTCCTGAATACAGAAGACTCATGCTAAGCTTAACTTTGAATTATTTTTTGACCTAAGGCCTGAAATGGGGGGAGTTATGGTTTTACTTATCATTAGTAGCAAATATTCATGCTTTTAAGTGAATTTCAGATTGTCGCAAGGTAATTTCCTTTGTAATTAATAACATGGATACAGCTGACTTCTTATTTTGTTCCTGTACTAGAATTGTCATGCAGTAAATCATAGACTGGACTGTAATTTCCTGTCGATGCTGAAATATTGTAATGTAACGGCCTACTATGCTTGTTCATGGCCACCCAGAAATAAATAAATTAAATGAAACATTCTATTAAAATGCAGTTTCAGCTTAATTACTAACACTTTATATGAACTACTTTGTGCTCTTTCTTGTAATCAAAAGATATAAAAGATGTGGATTTTAATCAGTTTCTGTGGGAGAGGCTTATTAAAAAGATCTTCAGGGATTAAAGAAGTTAAGCAGAAAAGATTATAGTTGTGTTAGTGAAGCATCTTTTAAAAAAATTCCTTCGTATTTTTATCAAACATATAGTGTAATCTACAGACACATGAAGACAGAACAAACAGCATCTAGAGGATATCCTTTGAAGTGCTGCATACCTATGATAAGACCTTATTTTTTGTGTTGCATCTGGTTACGTTACGTATTACTATGTTGTATCACAACCTATTATGTAACCTAAAGCCCCAGCAATGAGAAAGAGGGTGGGGGACTGAGCAGAAGGGTCTGTAATCTAACAGAAATATGACTGAAAGGATTCAGCAGCTCAAATATTTTTGTGTGTAACTGGAAATGGTCAGAAAACCAGGCAGATTTAGCAGCCTCTGCAGCTGCAGTCCTAGAAATTTTCAATGATAGAGCAGAATTGCAGATGAGATATTTAGAGAATTGTTGTATGGGCTTTTTAATAGACAATACTCATAGCATGTATTCAACCAAATTTGAATATAGAAAATAAAATTAAGTTCAGCTTGTAATTGGTATTTTTCTGAAATTACATTTTGAAACTGTAGATTCTGTACTACAGCTTTTTTTTTCCCAGAATAGATGGAATTTCTGTAACAATCTGTTGTTCTAAATTGCCTTTTGTAACTACTGTAAGTCTCGTACTTCTAGTTCACCATTTAAAATCTGGGTGCCATTTTTATTTATACTGTTGGGTAAGTATGTGTCAAATACTTCTCACAAAAATAATTCTGGGGTCTGATCCTATAGAAGTGAACTGCCAGCATATGTACTCTGTATCTCCATTAAATAGGCATTACTGCCAAAAAACAGATTAATGGAATTGTAGCTTTGACCCAGCCAAAGACAGGTGGCCATCCCAAAGATCAGTGTATATGGCTACAGGATATATGCTTGCTGCTTAATTGTGCCATTTAGGTGCCAGTAGTTCAGTATGAATTAATACTAAACAGATAGCACTATATATTAATTGTCGTATTAAAAACTGGTGTTTGTGTGTCTTCTGGGTTGGCCACTACCAAGATATTCTTGTTTACATTGCTACTACCTTCACTGACAAACTTGGCAATCGTTGCAAATAACTTATGAAGCTTTTTCTTTTTCTTCAAATCTTTTATTAAATCTGTATTCTGGCTAGCAACTCGTTCACATCTGCAAAAGACATTGAATTCTATTGATAGTACCTAAAAAGGTCAAAATCATATACCAGCTTGCTCCAGAGACCTGCTGCATGACTTGAGGTCCAGAGCAATCTAACTAAAATACCATGAGACAGACAAGCTCTGGAAAAATCTTTTATGCTTTTTTTTTTCCTTGACTGGAAATCCATGTGGATGTTTTGTTGTTATCAGAACTTAGACTGAATTTGGTCATTTTATCTGTAGTCTGTTATGCTTCAGTCTGTACGAAGGAAGCCAGAAGGCTTCAGTGGGTCATGGAGCAACTTAAGTTACCTGACAGCTTTTTCTGATTCTAGCTCAAGGGTCACTTATTGCCCAAACTGTAGACTACTCGGTGTAAAGGAACATCATTGGAATACACAGAGGGAGTACCTGTGTGCCTGAGAGTGTTTGGTTGGGGAACTGGTAGGAAGCCATTACCTGGCCTGTTGGTCATTTGAGGTAGGGGACTTAATTCTGATGGATCTCTGATCCAAATATGGTTGATATGGTCATGGGTGAATAAAAACTCTGAAGAGTGCCTAAAATGCTCTTTTGCAGTGAGGCTTTTCTCAGAAATGCCTAGTTTGCTATAGCTAGGAAGCAGTACAAAAGTTGAATTCTACAATGAAATAATAAAATTAAGAATTAGTTTTAGCATAAAATAAATGCCCAAGGAGAAGCACTTTATTTTTGTTTCAGTCACAGAGAACGTTGTGCCCACAAATTTCCAGCATACCTTGTTGTTCAAATTAGCAGCCAGGAAATACAGGATGCAGGTGGGAAGTAGTCTATTAAAACTTCTTGCTGTGGAATATTTGTAAATATCATTCTTAGCCCTCTAATTGGGGAGGATTAAGGCATAAGTCCCAGAAACAAAATCAGTGTTTGTATGTGCAGGGCTCTCTTAGCTTAGGCGGTTCAGTGTATCATGATAAAGTCAAATTTGGCCGAGGTGAAGGACACACATCTTAAATGTGTTGTGACTGTAATCTCACGGGTTGATTAGAGTACCCTGAAATCTGGATGGTACCCTGAAGCTTTTCGAAATTGTACAGTGCCTTTCTGCCTGCAAAAAAGTGGTAGGAGATAAATGCAGTTTTGGTAAAAATCCATTGTAAGAAGGGTGGTATTTTGATGAAAAACTATTTTCATTTTTGTTCTGATAATAGCTAATATAATTTGATTAATGTTATACTGTTTTGTTTGTTTTTATTCCAACATGGTTTTTTTGAAACTAATTTAGCTAATATTTAATGTTTGAGATTTTGATTTACTATTTTACACTACCATTGTGTAATGCCATGAAATGAATATGACTTAGCAGCTCTAGAGTTTTAGTCTGTTTTTTGGATTTAGAATAAATTATTTCCTATAGAATTAAAAAATGTATTTTCAGTCTCATTATTTCCAATTTGCTTGTAACTGCAAAACAGGGGAGGATCTTTCAACATAAGGTGGAGGAATGGAATTCTGTTGGAAGTCTATCTGTCTTGAATTTCTCAAAGGTTTAACTTGAACTCTTATTGAAGTCTTGGGCGATTGATAATTGTTTGAGTTGTGTTTCTGTTGTGGTTTAGCCCCAGTCAGCAACCAAGCCCCACGCAGCCGCTCGCTCACTCCCCCGTGGTGGGATGGGGGAGAGAATCGGAAGAGTAAAAGTGAGGAAACTCATGGGTTGAGATAAAGGCAGTTTAACAGGGAAAGCAAAAGCTGTGCGTGGAAACAAAGCAAAACAAGGGATTCATTCACTGCTTCCCATGGGCAGGCAGGCATTCAGCCATCTCCAGGAAAGCAGGGCTCCATCACGCGTAACGGTGACTTGGGAAGACAAACGCCATCACTCCCAATGTTCCCCCTTCCTTCTTCTTCCCCCAGCTCTATATACTGAGCATGACACCATATGGTGTGGAATATCCCTTGGGTCAGTTGGGGTCAGCTGTCCCGGCCGTGTCCCCTCCCAACCCCTTGTGTCCTCAGGGGAGCACAGGGAGCTGGAAAAGTCCTTCACTGTTATAAGCACTACTAGGGACAATTAGCACCTTCTTAAACAACAACTAAAACATCAGTGTGTTATCAACATTATTCTAGTACTAAATCCAAACCACACCACTATACCAGCTACTAGGAAGAAAATTAACTCTATCCCAGTCAAAACCAGGACAGCTTAGCTGTGGATAAATCTCTCCGTTAGCTGTACACATAGCCCTCTGCAAAGGGCAGTGCCCCCATACTCCCCCAAGCAGCTGAGCGATGCCTTCCGCTGAGCTGGGGAAAGCGGCAGTGGTGAGTGTGTCTCCTGTTGGGAGGGTGTCAGAGGCGTGAGGGGCTGTGCGGGGTGCGGGCAGCTGCCCGTGTCATGGACGTGGTGCGGTTGGGCTGTGCCTGGGCTGGAGAGGCCCATGGGATGGCAACTGAGAGCTCTGTTGTGGGAAACTAGGTGTGATAATTCAGATATCTGAACAAGGTCTGTAACATTACAGTCAGTATGAAAGCAAGCAATAAGAGACAACTGATGGTGTCATTTCTGCTTCTGGAACAGAGTACATGCCAGCTTCTTAATTTCTTACTGTTTATTGTCTCATTAATTTTTGTCTCAAGGCTGTGTAGTATTTTATTACCTGCTTTTGCCAATACTTGTTATAAACACCTACTGAAGCTTCATATTAAAGTAGTCTCACTATTGGCATTCCAGGCTAGACTTCTCAATTCACATTTGCCATAAAATGTACTTTGTGAGATAATTGTATTAGAGAGAACTGCACTCTGCAAAATGCTTTAAAAGCTGGAGTATAATTAATTATAAAGTGACCTCTTAAAGAGAGTAGATTTATTTCTTTAGCATGAATTAATTTCCTGATAGGGATTTTGGATTGCCATCAAAATTGAATTGAATCTGTCAGTGTCTGTGTCACTATTACCACATCTAGCAGTATTTACCAACTTTGATGCGATGGGAACTCTTCTGTGGGAGAAAGGACTGCTTGGAGGCCAGAGCTTTCCAACCCTTAACTTCCTTTCCGAGTGCCATGGTACTGCTGATAACTATTGATGTGTCTACCATAATTTACTAGAAACTGTAATGAGATCAACAGCTCCATTCGCGGAGCTGGCTGTGTGCCAGTGAAGAGGCGTCAGCTGGTTCAGTCTAATTTGTACTGAGCTCTGATTAGGATTGAGATGATGGAGGTTTGTACTTCTTTGCTACTGCACCGCTGGGGGCCATAGCATTGATCAGCATCCCATTGTCTTTGTCATTTTAACTCTCTGTGCTGTACCTCTGTAGGAAATGCAAGTCCTTCAATGGCTAAGCCTTGTTTTTCCTTTGTTTATTTTTGAAAAATACAGCTTTTGTAGATGAGCTAGCTAGACAACAGTTTGGTTTGGATATGCTCTCAGCCTCTCTCTGTAGCTGCTGATGGTTCTGACTCAAGCTATGTTCAGCTCATCCCCTGTTGAGTACTGAACCTTTCAAAAGTTCTTGGCTGTAGCCAGCTGGTGTGGATCGCTGTGCAGAGGCTGATGCTGGTTATACTGATCAGTTAGAAACCCTGATGTGAGGCTAAACAGATCTCTTCCTGATTCATGTGTCTGAGTGATGACTGCAGCCACAAGGTAAGCAAACTGGGGTGGGGCAGGGGAGAGCAACTATCTCCCTGGAACTGAACCTCTTTGGAAGTGTATAAAACAACTGAAGGAGATTTAGAAGGCACTTTATTTTTTACCTGAAACAACAGGTCACTTGCGCAGTAAGATGGTAGAAGAATGACTTTAATGCGAGAGTAGGAGCAGGCTTTGAAACTCTTCATATTTGTAGTAGTTTTAGGTTAACTACTAGAAAACAAAGCTCATGAGCAAAAACCTATTACAAAAATCTGGAAAGTAGAACATAAGAATTAAAGGCAAAAATTGGTCTAAAAATTTGAGTTCTGAGATTCTCTGCCAATGCATCCTCAAGAAGAAACCAGCTTGTGGTTCAAATGTGCAGTGTTATAGTACTGGGTTTGTGGAAAATCTAGAATTTATGTTTGACAGTGTGCTAAGATTTAGCCAACCAGAAGCAGCTGTCTAGTCTGGAATGAAGGATGGGCAGTATGCTGATCCCATGGATGGAATAGGAAATTGTAAACACTTAAAGAAAACTTGAAGCAGAAAGGCATTTAGAGCTGAAAGCCAGGTCTAAAGTCAGCCTGGCATTTGGAGAAAGAAGAAAAATTGCAGTGTGTAACGTGAATTTGCAAGGACCAATAAATATGTCCAGATCACAAGGTGGTGATCTTAAAAGTCCTCCTTTTAGAAGCAAAGGATGAAAGGGTACAATATAAAGACGGGGACATTTATGAAGTAAATGGGACTTCTACTGACTTTAGTGTAAATGTATCAGTGCGGTGCCAGGAAAAACCAGTGTTAGCTAAAGAAAAAAGCATAAGGGTGAAAGTGAGGCTTAACAGCAGCCATTTCATCCTTCCTGTAGAAGTAAAGACAGTGTCTGTGTAAGGAATAAGAACAGTAGTGATTTTTTTGTTGTATTGGGGGAGGAATATCCTTTATTGGAAGAGGAAAGAGAATCCTCTCATTAGGCCACTCTTATAATTGGCTTGAACTCAATCTCTATTATCCTTGATTTAACAGGATGACAGAAAACAAGTATGGAAGGAAATAATAAGATGCATCGTAAGATGAGTGCATTGAGAACTGATCACAGAGCTACAGTAATTAAACATCAGTGGTCACCCTTTGCTGACTTGTTCAGTGGGAGAAATGAAAACAAGAACACTTTCCACAAGGTGGAAACTAATGACAGAGATGTGAATTACATACATCTAAAGAGACAGGCAAGAAAGGCAGAAAAACACTTCAGTGTTATTTAGGGTCCCAAGTGGTGCTACTACTTAGGAAAATGGCTTGCTTTTTTTCCCAGATTAGAAGAAAAGGTTGGAAACTGCCAAGTTATCACAAGGCATAACTGCATGGCCATGTGTCATTTCAGTGTTGGGCAGCAATGTGAGGTTACCCCATGTGGAGCATTGCTTCAAACAAAATTAAAATAAACCCCCCTAATCAAAACAGTTCCCAAACCTTGCATTTTTCTGGGTCTATCTTATGCTATTGACTCTTCTCACTTCTTTTGTCGTCTGTGGGCATTATTTCTTGTGATATTTTTGGCTGTGCTTGCAACGATAGTAGTGATGTTGCATAGCAGGCACACGAGCATGTGTTTGTGGGAGAATGCACACTGAAGGACCACAAATCCGTCCACTGGGCCCTGGCACAGTGATGCCCTCATTCTCTTTCTGTGGTTTGGTCAGGATGTGCTTCTGCTTTTTACCATCTATCAGCATTGCATGTACTCTGTTTACTCCTTCTCTTCGTGTTTATATCACTACTTCAATTCCCATGCACAGAATTAGATGTTGTTGCATGGTCTATCTACGCTTGGGGAATTTGTTTGCATTAGCACAGTAAATTTTTAAGTTATTCTTGTGGATAATGGCTTTCTGTTAGCTCCATCACCCTGGATGCCCTATGCATAATACAAACATTGTACTATGAAGTGGTGTTACAGAGAGGAATAGGTAAGATAATCAGAAGTGTTAAATTCAGAAGTGATGCTGTTGGTATAACCCCTGATACTGAAATAAGAGCTGAGCTGACAAATGAAAATATCCAAGTGATGTTGTTTGCAACACAATGAATAAATACAGACCCCTAAGAAGGGACTGGGGAACAGTGGTGATGACCCAGTAGCTACTGTGCCCTGTTAAGCTGGGGAGCTGCTGTCTATCAGAGGGGAGCATTTTCTCGCAGTCTTTCTTCCAAGACTTTGGTACCAATGAAATTGTGGGTTGGGGTTATGGGGGATAATTTTTTCCCCTTTAGAAGGTCAGTAATTTTAGTGCTATCTGTGGCTTCTGGAATAGGATTTACTCCCTAGAACTACTCCTTTGAAGTCTGGGTTAGTGTGGTGAGTAATAGTGTTTTAATAGTCTATAACATGTTGAGTAACTGACTATAAGTGAAATGTCATTAGAATTCAAATATCTGGTACTAAAATGGCTTGATGTTGTAGCAGTAAGGGCTGGGAAGTGGTTCCGAGTAAGACACTTCCAGGAACAAGGGCTGGGTAGCTAAGGACTTTCAGGGACATTGGCAGATAATACCAGACTATTTATGGAGTGCTGAACAAATTATACCTGACTTTGTGGCATAGCTATCCTTCAGCTTCTGTATACATAGAATAAATGTCTAAACAAAGAGTATCTGTATTTACTGACTAGTCTGATTTTGGCAGGATGCTTTATTTCTATGCTGATATGTTTGCTACGTCTTGTGTGGTATGTCTGAACAAGAGACAAAATAAAACCTTAAACATTTTTCTGTAGTTCATTTTCTAGTGATTTGAGGATTAAAGGAGGTATCTCAAAAAAAGAATAAAAAATAGAATTTCGGTTTTGTCAGTAGGGAGGTAGAGTCTTTTAAAATAAAAATTGTTTTGAGTTTACATTTAATAGGGATTCTCATCCTGATTTAAACTGTATTCATTTTAAGTCCCTTAATTGTAATATTACTAATCCTGCTGGATACAGCCAGTGCATCATTTGTAAATGTGCATTTTTTTGTGGCTGGCAGTATGTTTACAAAGATTTTATGCCTCTTGATTTGCCTCTCTACTCAGCCCTGATACCAATGCCAAATATATGAAATATGTTTTGTTGTTCTCTCTCTTAATCTTTTGTACTTCGGCAACTTAAAGGTATTGTCAGTGACTGTTCTAAAAGCAGAAGAAATGGAATTATATCCTTCAGACAGATCAGTATTTCCAGTTTGAAAAGTGGTTTTGTATGTTTATTTTGGAGTAGCCAATTAAAACCCTTTTGAATGCCAGGAACAAGCCACCTCGTGCTGCACCCCAGCGCGTGAGCAGCACAGAAGGTAACGTATACTGTGTTGGCACTGTCAAAGAAAATTGCTAGCAGTGATGTCAAATTTAGCCTATCACTGTGAGGATTAAGGAAGCCTGACATCATGATTTGGAGCCTGCCACCTGTGCTCAAGTGGCATACTATCTGATTGCATGAACGCTTGCGCTGAGTGGAGTGTGCTGCCTAGGAAGCCATAATCAGAGTGAGGAAGAGGGGCGGCACTTGCCGCATGAGAGCGTTGCTGCACTGGGCTCTGTCCCAGCCACGCAGCCAAATGTGCCACAAAGAATAGCTTGACTTTCTGTGTCGGCATGGTGGCGGCTCTTCTAAGAGGGCAAATGACTCCCACTTAGCAGCATGGCAGCGGAAATTGTCACTGACGGATCCACAGCAGTAAAAGCAAAAGAAAATGCTATAGTAAGTTATCATCTTGGTCTGGTTGTGTTGTGGTTGATCAAAGCTTGCTGTCTGGTTTAGGAGGAATGTATATTAAGTTAAAGGCCAAGCACATTAGTGGTTTTCTTTCTGGGGATATTTTTTTTTTTGTAATTCTAATTCCGCTGCAGGGAGTAGCTGATGCATCACAATGTACTTCGTATGTCTTAGCATGAGCTTGTGATTCTCACAAGGGAGATGTGTCCCACTGGTGAGTCTGAGGTGATTCTCTCACTAAGGACACCTGAATATAAAGATCACAAGAAAATCAGCTAGAGCAGAGTGGGACAGAGAAACCGGAGTGCTCTAGAGAAATGGAGGGAGCTGTATTCTCATAGATCACTTTGCTTTTTATTTATTTTTATTGAAAAAGCATAGCATGAAGAGTCAGTAATTTGTACCCAGTAATCTACCCATCCACCCTACCCGGGGATCTGCCTCGCACTTAATGGGACTTGAAGCCCAATTTGGTTCGCTCATGTAGAAAGTTGGTTGCTTTCAGGAAGCAGTTAACTTTGGCTTGTATTCTTTATGCAACTACTCTTTATTCTTTTAAAATAAGATGGTCTATACTGGTGTAATTGGGAAGGGGAGTGGGGGATATATTGATGAAAACCCTGCGTAGCAGCAGCCGGGCTATGCCTTTGCCCGGTGGTTGTAGCCTGTTGCTTTCACAGTGCAAAGTACATGCTGAAAAGTAAATATGTATATCTCTCTATCTGAATCAAAGAAAGAGCCTCCAGGTGCAAGCTGAGTGAGGGTGATTCCCTAGCCATCATAACATGCATTTCAGAGCCAAGAATGAAAGAGCCCAGCAGATGAGAACAGCCATCCATAATTTGTGTCTTGCTTCCACTGTTTTCACAGCTTGACCTCGGAAGCAGCCATGATGTATGGCTTTGGGAGGAAAAAAACGTTGCTGGGGTGTGTGTGTTTGTTAAAGGACACATTTGTTGTCTAGAATTAACAGGGTCCAGAACCAAGTGGGTATTGAAGTTGATTGCATACAGCTCTGTGATTTGGATTTTGGAGCTATATAGAATTGTACAAATTGTATCAAAGGCAGCTTAATCACCGTAGATTTATTTGTGTATATGCTGAATCTCAATGAGAGGTCAGCTATCTTATGTGGGAGATGAGATTTAAATGAGTTCAGCCTGTGCTCATGCAGTAAAGTTTGCTCCACCTCTGGGACCACAAAACTATTTCTTTTCAGCTTTACACGTACAGTGGTCCTGCATTTTGCAAGTACGGTGTGATGAATATGTTTTAGCTAGAAAATGTGAAAGTTAAAAGTATGGCGTGAAAGGCATATCAAACTTGATTACCTTTCTGATAGAATTACAAATCTGGTGAATGAAGGGAACGCAGTAGATGTAATATATTTGGACTTCAGTAAAGCATTTGATACTCTCTTTCATGAAATCTTACTTGAAAAATTGATTCAAATTGACTGTGATGGAGATGCTGCCATATGATCTAAGAGTTGGCAGGGCAACTGTAAACAAAGAATAAAGCTAAATGGATGAGGCTGGAGCTTTGGGAAAAGCCTAACCAGGGAATTATACTGTATGTGTTCTAATGTTTAATATCTTTGTTAATAGCACAGAAAATGAGGAATATAAACTAAATTCTGTGGAGGTACTGAACTATGATAGCTCCAATACAGAGGAAAATTAGTTAAATAACACAAAAGAGCATTAAGTGTTATTAGAAATGTGGATGAAAAATAGAGATGGATGTTGAAAAGTAATCTAAATCATGGCTGAAGGGAAGAATAATGCAGAACAGGTTCACAGTGAAACTTAAAAAATAGAATTTTCTTCTTCTAATTAACTGAAATTAATTGAAAATTGAAAAAGCTTTTCTATGGAGCTTCTCTGTGTTAGGCACAAAGACAGTTAATTCTCTTAAAAAAAAAACCAAAACAAAACAAACAAAAAAAGAAAAACGAAGAAAAAACAAAACAAAAAAAACCCACAAAAAATAAAACCCCACAAACCCCAAAACCAACAAACTCCCCTCCCCTGCAACCCCAAGATCCATCAAAACCCTAAAAACACACACACAACTCCCCTGCCTGAAAGCCCCAAATAGAAGACCAAACCAGAACAACCTTCTCTTCGCCCAAGCAGTGCTTGAACTGAAATGTGCTCACTGTATGTAATGGATTGCTAAATGCAGAAATTGATGGCTATCTGGAAGCTTAAGTATACATTCCCTTTGGGGCTGATCCTGAAAGAGAGCCTCTTATTTAGGATGTGAATCATTGCTCTGTGTTTGGCTTTTGTTGAATTCATAGGCATTTCATCGCATGTCGCATGCAACTAGTTAGTGAAATGCTTAAAATAAATAAATAATAAATAAAAAACCAAACCAAAAAACCCCAACCAACCAACCAACCAAACCAAACCAAACCAAACCAAAAAAACCCCCAAACTAGGTCATTGCCTCCGTAATGGTACTGCTGGTGCTACCTTGTGGTATTACCGATAAAATAGGTAAGTATATCAAAATCTGCAACAATTTTATTTTCCTCAAGAAATATCAGAAGCATCTTGACATTTCTCTTGAGAAAATAGAATAGGATGCTTTTCAAAAACCCCCTTTTCTGTTCTCTCTTCTGTTATTAATGACCTCAGTAGTTGCTGATACTTCTGTATGAGAAAGGCTGTGCTGAATGTTATGCATTTCAGTACTACAATTGTTAGGAGTGCAGATCTTTTCTAGGAAAATTCTCCCATTCTCAATTGTATTCCCGTGCATACGGGAAGTGGTAGTCAGCACCACTGAAATACACTGTTAGGAGAGGTATAGTTATACTCTCCAAAGAGTTTGCCCAAGAGCTCTTACAAGATTTATCACTTAGCAGGCTACTGTTTAGAAGACCCTTATCTGTGGAAATGTGACTTCAAAAACTAATTTGCTATTTGTAAAACTTATTTTTTAAATCCCCTAAACGGGATTGCCACTATGACGCCTGTCAGTGAAAAAAGAGGCATGGAAACTGTTATTAAAACCAAACAAAACCCCCATCCACCACCAAAAAAACCATAAACCCAAACAAACAAACAAAAACACACAAAACCCCCCAAAATAAAACAAAAACACCTCAATGCACCCAAAGGGAGTGAGGAATAGATTCAGCTTTCTAATTTCATTATTAATATGTGGTTTGATGTTCCTATTTAATAAAGAGAACTTTGCTTTCGATGCAAGGACTCTGTGGTGCCCACCCTTAAATCACTACTTGGCCCTATAACTGGCCAGTGGTGAAATGTCTCGTCTCCAAAAGAGTTTTGGGAGGGCCTGCTTGGTGTCTGAAAGAATTGTATCATGGAGCTGAAATGACAGTGGATGCCACAGAAAGACCCCGGGGCTCTCTGTCTGGGACCCTGGAGTGCTGCTCCTAAGGGCAGATGAGCTAGTTTGCCAGCCTGGCCCCGTGGCACCCAGGAACACAAACCACGCAGAGAAGTTTCAGCCAGCACGGACATAGTAGGCTGCTGTATAGTTAGATATGAGGAATAAAAGTGCAAGGACTACTGTTCACTTGGAATTTTTTTTTAATATTATGGTTGAACAACACTGCTAAATATACAGTCAGAAGGAAACAGAAGTAATAAAATAACAAAAACAACAGGAAAAAAAGTCACCCATGACTTCTTTAACATACAATTAAATTTTTAAGTTTTCTGTCCTAATAAATACATCTTGGGATTAACATTTTTTCTACAAGAGATGTTTGACAAAGTGGATATGAATAAAATGCCGTTTGTGAAGTCTTTCTCTGGCAGCGTACATGGAATCAAATCAAAGAAAATGGCAAGGTCACTGTGTAGTAATTCTCTTTGTATTTTATGAAGTTGGCCTTTTCCTGTGTTGTAGCCTAATTAGTATATGCAGACCTGCTGAGTTGTGACTGTAGGTTCTAGGAACATGCAACCTTACCTCTGAGGTTTTGGAGGTCTTTGATCATTTTATAGATTAGAATTTCTATTCACATCCCTTCTGAACTACGGACAAAGTGAGTTTGGCATTTCTCTCATTTACATAGTTGCTCTCTGACTGATGGATACTGGTGTTAATGAAAAATGAAGCTAATCAGTATTTGGACTCTTTGGATATGCATAAATCCAGACGTAGAGTGGGAAAATAGTGACTGGTTTTCAGTAATTCGTATGCTTACCAGTGCGTAACACCCTGCTTAGGATTTTTATCTTGGAAGAGTACTGACCAACTGCAGCTTCATTGGACATGGATAAATTTTAATATATCAGTAAAGAAGGGTAAGAATCATTAAGAAATAAAATAACAGATTGGTTAAAAATGTGAGAGATGGCTATGGTCTTATGTTCTCTGTTCACCTAAATGGAGTGGCACCTTTGATATCAGTGAGTTACTTGTGTGCCTGATAACAAGTTCTCCATAGCTCAGTATGGATGACTCCAACAAGATTAAAAGAATAACTAGGATTTGATAAAAGTAATAATTTTAATGTTTACTAAGAATTAGTAAACAGAAGAGGAGGCTGAGGGCAGAGCTCATGGCGGGCTGCAGCTTCCTCACAAGGGGAAGAGGAGGAGGAGGGGCAGGCGCTGATCTCTTCTCTCTGGTGACCAACGCCAGGACCCGAGGGAACGGCAGGGAGATGTGCCAGGGGAGGGTTAGTTTGGGTATTAGGAAAAGGTTCTTCCCCCAGAGGGTGGTGGAGCCCTGGAACAGGCTCCCCAGGGAGGCACTCACGGCACCCATCCTGGCGATGTTCAAGAAGCACTTGGACAAGGCCCTCAGAGACATGCTGTGAATTTGGGGTGTCCTGTGCAGGGACAGGAGCTGGACTCAGTGATCCTTGTGGGTCCCTTCCAGCTCCGGACATTGTGTGATTCTGTGGTTCTATAATTCTATGTGTAGTGTACTTGCATAGGAGTGTGTTTTTGAGGAGTTGTGATTTAGTAAACAATATGGGTCATTACCTTCTATGACTTCTAAATATAAGCTCTTAGAGACTTGAGGCAGCTATGAGAGCAGAATATTGAGTAACAGCAGTAGTACCACTGTGTTACTGTAAACAGTCTTAAAATACAGTGTGGCTCAGTTGTGTGGGCTTTATAAAGGATATGGGCAAGTCGATATGTTCAGTAAAGAACTACAAGGCTGATTTAACATCTTTTTCTCTTGTTCTAAGAAATTAAAAAAAGAAGGTTCACTTAGTTCTGAAAACAAAAGTTTGACAATCTTTCTGTAATAACTTTGAGACAGTATTTCTGGGAGTAAGGAACTCCATACTCTTGTAGAAAAAATCTTCACAAAATGGAGAACCTGAAGTTAGGAAAAATTGAGGCTGGAACAGAAGAGATTTCCTGAAATAGTAAGAGTGATAAAATGCTGGATTGGTGAAGCTGAGCATGTGGTGAATCTTAGAAGCTCTAGACTTGATGTGAGAGTCATTTGATAATATTTCATAGTAGTGTGATGCAGCAGCTCAAACTAGATGATTATAATGATATCCTTCTGGCCTCAAAAAATATGAATCTTTATTGCGGTCATTTCTAGCTAGTGAAATGAAGATGTCAGGTTTTTAAAGGGGCAAATAATTATTTGTATTGTTTTTATATTATTATTGTCTCTATTAGATTTTACCACGTGATCAGTGACAGCTATATATTGACATGTTGGTAAATTTAATGTAACTTATTTTAGGATATATAAGTATTATTGAGTTCAAGGTTCCTGTTGTGGAGCCTGGAAGGGAATACCATGATTTCCTTGTTATAATATCATCAAAGTCTCCTCTGACCACCTGCATATAAGAGCCAGAGATTCCTTCCCCCCACCCACCCAAGTGTAATTTAAAATTTTTTGTTCAAGTATTTTATATTTTAAAGACTGAACAATGGCATGTGCCCTTTCCCCACATCTGCTCGAATTTTTGACTGTTACCATGGCTAAAAGCTGTATCTTTGGTTGGAAAAGAGGTGAGCAGAAGATAGAAATGTGCCATCACTGTGGAGACTGCAGGAAGTGGGGATGTGATTATGCTGCCTCTGCGCTGATAAACAGCCCTGTCTAGCCTTTGGATCGTACGTGGCAGTTCAGGGTAACCGCCTCTGCCTAGAGTATTCATCTGGGGATGTTTGCAAGCTTCAGTGAGGTGGGAGTTTCTCCAGAGTCTTTTAGTGCACCTGGCCTTAATACTGTCACTTTCAGACTTTGTGTGGAAAAATCTTATTTAAAAAAATGTGCAGATGACTTCCTGCCTGAAAATCAGCTGCTTTTTATGGTGGCTCTAATTGCACTCCTAAAGCCACAAGTTTCTGGAAGAGGTTGAGTTCTGGAAATGTTGCTTTAAATTTTTATTTGCACAGGTATTCATTTATGGATTTTGCTGCTTTTTGCTTTGATAAATAGATGATTGCTGCTCTGATATAGGCAGTGGAGTGTTTCAATTGAAATTACTCAGAACCAACAGCAGTGATTCCACAAGATTTATTACCTCCTCATTTTACTTTTTTGGTTTTAAAAAATATTGGTGTGCCCAGTAGCAGAAGGATAACAACTCTCTTTTGTTGTTGTTGTTGTTGTTTTGGTTTTGGGGGGAGGGGGTAAAAACCCCACCCCCCCAACTTTATTACAAATATTTAAAAGCTGCAATTATATATATAAAATTTATAAGTGCTATTAAATATTGTTCATTATGTGTAATCATAAAAAGCTCATTAAAATATATTTAAAATATTATTCATGCAAGACTTATTCCAAATATTACAAACTTTTGAATACTGAAAGATTTTTCAAGCCAAATTAGTTTAATAGGGTTTTCAAAATGTTACTTGTAATTTCATTCTAATGTATTCTTTTTCTGCTCTTGTTCATCGTAGGTCACTTAACAGTGCATTCATCTTATAATGGTTGTTGTCAGGTCCATATCATTTCCCTGAACTAGAAAAAAACTTGCACCACTAATTTTTACTCAACGGTCCACAGGCTCCTGGGGGGCCCTGGGTGACTGCTCAGCGTTTCAGAAAAGGCGGTGAAATTGAGCCAGTGATGTTTGCTGTGCTGCCGTTTGTGAAATTTCCAGTGTCCCATCCCTCCACTGGAAAACCTTCTTGCAAAGATGTAAAACCATTGACTAGGATTAACGTGATCAAGACTTAAAACTGAATGGTTTAATAAATAAACCTTCTAAATATTGGTATGAGACAGCTTACTACAAGCATCCAAAGACACACAAGCAGTTAGTTACCAGTGTAACTGTGTCAGCTTTCTTGAACGAGGGACTGCACAGCTGTGAATGACTGCGTTTTATTGCACAGCATCCGGACCCTGCGTGAACCCCTGCGCCCTTTGGGCATCACCTATACAGTTTTCATCCCTCCCTGGATGGGAGCCATCATTCAGCCCGCATCTACCTCCTGCTCCTCCAGATAGTCCTCTTTCATATAGTTGCATCTGTAACCCTGCTGGCAACTATCACCTGTGAGCAATAGAGCTATAAAGCCTGACTAACTTTTCAGCCTGTTGTTGACAAGATGTCACTGACAAATGAAACTCCTGAAAGACAAAGGCTCTTTTCTTTCTGCTTGCCATATTTTCCTTTTTGAAGTAGCACTAAAGTAAGTACAGGGATATCATCAGTTGTTTGTGATATGAATCAGGCTGACTCCTGATCGGTAACACATGAGTTGAACTGAGCGCTCTTGAGGTGCTATTTCAATAAGGAAAAACAAATGTACATACAAATCACATTCCTCATAGAGAGAGAATCTGGCTTTCCTGAACTTTGAATGTGGAGCAAGTCAGGCTTCTGAAACAGAGGTATTTCAAGAAGTAATGTATTTTAAACTGCTCTAAACAAGGTTGATATGTGCTTAAGGTTAAAAGGTTGGCTGGAGAGATCTGCTAGGCCTCCAGCTACATTTGTTAGAGTATGAATTTTTGTGCTGCTTGGAAGGTGTGTAAGATGTACAAAACAGATGTAGGGAAGTGTAAGAAATTAATGTTATGGAAAAAACCTGAAATTTTATGTTCTTGAATCTAAACCACTTTTTCCATTATCTGTTTACAGCACAAGACACGCTGCTTCTGATAGAATTCACTTTGAGCATTAAATTAACTTCTTGACATTTTTTGAATTAGGGAGTATATAAAGGCCATTTAATAGGAATGCTTCAGTTGACGAGCAGAACTTGAAGACAACAAGATTACATATAGCCCATTCTTTAGATCCTGCTAGGATTGTGCATCTTTCTGATGTTAAAAATGGGCTCTGTAGTTGTTTGTTGCTGCAGAGTAATTTTTCACTTGTTTGAAACAACATGAAGTCTTCCACTATTCTTTTGTCTCCTTTAAATTAACCGTGGACAATGGAGGATTTATGCTGCAAGCACAGATTATAAAATAGGTTAAGGAAATATTTTTCCAAGATGGTTAGGACTAAGATAAGCTTTCTTGGTTTCCTGTACCTTATAAAATGAGTATTACTTTTGTCAGTGTGTAGCTGTCCTTGAGCACTCAAGTTCATTAATTCCTGTTTGTAGTTGTGCCATTCCTTTCCACCATTTGCTCCAGCACTGTTGAGTGCGTTGCTGAAGCAGGTCTTAAAAAGAGGAGAGCTAATGTAAAGAGAAATCACTCTCCATTTGTGCAAATAATTTGCAGTGGCAAGTTTGTAAAATTGAATAAAGCAGCAAAACAGGATGATAGATGCTAGGAGATGGAATCACCAACTGGAAAACAAAAAAGTTATTGCACCAGATGAGCAGGTCAGTACAAAGGAACTGGTGATGTAGCAGTGCTCAATTGGGTGCAAATGAAAAAACACCCTGACAATCAGAAAGCACAAATAGAAAACCTGGCAGGAAATAGCTTCTGGTGCCTCATAATATGCTGTTTGATTTCACTGAGACAGGTAAAGATGTTCACCATGTTTTCTGAAAAATATGAATTTAAATATAGCACAGAAAGATTATTTTTTTTAAAGGACCACACTCTTATTTATTTGCAGTTACTAGAGTTTGACAGAATTTCATTGTCCTATATTTCTACGGAATGTATTTTATCTGCCCGTGTTCCTAACAAATGCATTCATGCCAGCGCTCTCTGGTGTATTTATCAAGTGTTTATTAATAGGCATGGTCATCCCTGTTGTCATTTGTGCTACTGTTATCTTCCTGGGTTTAGATGGATGTACTAAATATATGTGTGAAGATAACAGAAGACAGTTCTGCATCCTGGATGCAGAAGCCTCCAGTCAGAGCATGGATGTGCGCATGCCCACATACTGACATGCGGAGTGCTGGCCAAGAGGTCTGTATGACAACCTTCACCCAGCTTTTTCCTAAAATGCCCTGAAAGAGCCTAAAGCTCAATACCTCATGTGATACATGCAGCGACTTCCAGCAATCTTGGGGTACTCTGGATCAGGCTGTATAAATTACTTTTGCGGTCCCTGCACCCTGTAGGCTTCGTAATAGCTGACAAAGAAAGTATAATTTACCTCTTTGTGCCGAGATGCTGTTTCTGTTTGAGCGGTCTGAGAGCAGTGACAGACTCTTGGCTATGCAAACAACCACCTGCGACACTTGTGTGGTGGGAGAAGCATTTGATGGTGACCTGCCGATTAGCGGGTGAGGACATACCTGTGTTTGACTTCTTTGTGGATGCTGGCCAAACACCATATGTGCAAATGTGTGTCCTCCTGTTTTTAGACTGTCAAAAGCAGGATGGAGTTACCTCTGTGCGCTTTTATGAATAATCATTGTTTTGGGGGGAATGGACATAGGGATGGGTAGATGCATATAGTTCAGTTGTTATTTTGATCTGGTACAA
>VZTV01065078.1:0-25781 GCA_013400875.1 Anhinga rufa
TTAGTTGCTTTTCCATTTTCACTAATAATAGTCAATAATTACAGGGTTATTAACAATCATCTGGAATAAACGGATCTGATTATCTTCTCCAAGGTGTTTCAGCCATCTTTGGTTATTTTTAAACTTCCCCACTTAGATCATCTTGAGAAATTATTTTCTTTTTATTTCTCTGTCTGAATAGTAGAAAAGAACTCCCTATATCCAGGCCTCCACCCTCTACCCCTCCCATTAATGTTAATCTGTAAAATATGCTCATAGTAAAGCAAAGTAGCAGGAAGAAAATAGATTCCATATCAGTAACTAGTATGAGCTAGACCTGAAAGATACATGTTGTCCAGTTTTAGAGTCCACACGAGCGCATAGTTTATAGATTGGAAAAGGACTCAAAGCTTTTAATGTTTCAATTTCTAGAACATCAGGAAAAAAACATGATTTACAGACCCTTAAAGGAAGAACAAGACTAAAATTTTTTAATGGGAAATTACTTGTGAAACACTAGTGTCTACCTGGTGAAATAAAAAAGCTCAGAATTGCTTTTTCTAATAGGTAACATTCCCAGCATAAAATAAAAATGCTGTAAAAGTTTGCAAAGTTCTCACATTAAAAATGAACACACTATGTTCTTCAGTGTTTTTTTCACATCATCAGGTAACCACTTAAGTCTCTAAAATTTAAACATCTATTAGACCAAAACAAATGAACCTAAAAAAAATACTAGTAGGAATATCTGGGGTTAGAAGAACATCCCAAACATTGATAACATGGTATTCAGGGAATTTATTAGTTAGGTCTACAGCTGTTGGCCTGCTATTCAGCTAAGCAGTGTATTGTTCATATACATTTCATGGCAGGAGCATTTCATTTTGATGAGTGGAAAGTCCATGAGAGTTTGGCCCTGACTGCACAAATGTAAAACAGAACTCCTCTATGTTGGGCCACGTATTTCTGGATTCCACTTAATTAATGTTGCTGACACAAATCCAAGTTTTTGGTGAATGTCCGTCTACCTCAGAGGAATTTCATCCAAGGACAAGAAAGAATTAAGGCAAACAGATATGGGTCAGCTTTAGGAAAAACCCATTATTTGTGCATGTGCCACTCTTCATCAGCCAGAATATATTTAATGAAAGAAGGCTTATTTTTTTTTTCCATTCTGGTCAAACTGAAATCAAAGTCAATATTCTGATTGGCTTTAGTATGGGTAGGAGTTAGGTTTCCGTGATTTTAAGTTTTTAGGGTTATTTTCTTTTAATACTTTCTCTGCCTCCTTGACTCCCTTTTTAACTCGTGGATGTTCTCTGTGCTACTGTGACTGTGGAGCTGGCTGAGCATTGCCCCCCCAGCTCTGCCCATCGCAGCCATGGGATGCTCAGTATTCACTCAAGCACAGCTTCTGTGGACAAAGGTGGCGGAGCTGGGCCATGTATGCTTAAAAGATGGGTTAAGATGACAAGCAAATTGAGCCTAACCTTTAGCATCCAGCTTCCCCATCCCCTCTATACACAGAGCACTCCATTACAGGAAGACAACCCCTATATATATTCATATATAGACTCAGATAGATGGCACCACCACCACCAAAAAAAAAAAAAGTGTGCGGAAAAGCCATCTCCGTTGTTTGTTCAAGGCAAAATTCTTGAACCTGCAACAGGAGATAATTGATGGGACAGGAAATTTCCAAAAAGGCCACTTTTGCTGGTTTCACTTTATGTACAACATCAGCCATTTTATTGTCGTTGAAAAATTAATCTGGCCGCCTAAGCGAGTTACCATTTTGCCTCGTGTGCAATCAAAGCCTGCACATTTTTTATTGTCCTCTAACGACCCACGTTGGGGGGAGACGACTTTCCAAAAGAAAAACTGACAGCTCACTCGGGAAAAGACTGAGTAAATAGATAGGACGTGCATGTTGCCTGAAGGTCACCAAACTCTGGCTCCTGAATTAACGGCAGATGCAAATTCCATCCTCAAAGCTCAGCTCTGACAGCTCCCCTCTGACTCCCATCCAAATTAATATGGCCAAACTGATTCACCTTCTGATACTCATCCCTTCAGCTCTCCTGAAGCAAAGAGCATGTTTCTGAATCCACGTACAGACCCACCACCTGAGAGATGTGCCCAGGTGATGTGCTGGGCGTGCTTTTTACCCCAAAATGGGAACCACTCACAAGGCTGGCGCTGCAGGTATCCAGTTCTGCTTTTGGGATATTAGAATTCTTGTCCAAGATATTAGGACCTTTGTGTTTGCAGGTGGTACGTCAGTGGTGGTTACTATGAGTGGAAGGCTGTTGGGCCACTATTAAGAAATAGTGACCTGCATTTCAAACAAACCCACCTAATCAGTGGCTAAGATTTTGCAGCAGCTGTTTAATAATAGTTTGTCTAATAAAATATTCATATTATCATATATTTTCCATCTTAGAGGATGATCAGAATGTCATTTTAATATTTTCCCCCTACTAAAATAAAATTTTAATTAAGGCTAAAGATATATTGCCTACGGAAAGCTAAACTGTTTAAAATTATTAACTGCTTGAATACTTGTTGCTATACTACAAGCTGCCATAAAAGAAAAGAAATTAAGTACATGGGGATTAACGCAATTTTGAAAGCTGTGTTCCCCTCCCTCCTCCTTTTAGATACGCCTAACTGAGCCATAACTATTTTTCTCCACTCAGCCAGACTCCAGCTTTGTGGCTTTTTTAATAACCTGGCTTTTCAAGCTTGTGCCCCCGAGAGCCTTTTCATTTCTGCCGCACTACCTACAAGCAAATTTCTTCCAGTTGCTCAACAGCCTAATGCCTCCCTTTCTTCGTTGTTGAAGCATTTCATTGCAGTTTCATTGACGGGGAGGTGTTCTGTTACAGTGGAATCAATAGCTCAGGGCTTCCCAGCACACCGATTAGCTTGTCAGTCAGAGCCTGGGGGAGGTAGTGTAAATCCCAGAATACCAGGGGCCACCAGTTTGAAAAGTAAGGAATGCAAGGAGCCTGCATGGGTTTTTCTACCACCTGTTGCTCTGCAACATGTGCAAAGTGTATTAACTTCTTTGCTGCTACATGCCTTAAAGGTCAACTGTGATAGAAGCTTTAAGCTTTTGGAATATTTTAATTCATTACAGGAATCAACTTTTACTGATTTGTGACAAAGAATGCCTTACAAAAGGCATGTTTTTTCAGTGGTTGGGCTTTCTGTTGGGGTTTTTCAGTAGGTTTGCATTTGGCAACATGTTGGTTCCTCTTTCAGCCTTTTTTTTTTTTTAATCAGTACCTCATCTGCTTTTTTATTATGTAGGAATAGGAACCAGTTTCTATAGCAAATGTGGTTCCTTCCTCTGCCCTCCCTTCCACCACAAAAATAGTATCAATTTAGATGATCCAGACTGTCATGAGGGGGATATTTCTTCTTTCACCAGTTTAGATTTGAGGGGGATGAAATTATGAAATATGAAGTTGGAAAACTTCTGCTGTGCATATGCTCCTGGTGCACAATGCCTGAGCGGCGGCGGCTGCACTCCCACCATGCTCCCATCCTGGGGGAGAGTAGAGCAGCTCCAGCTCCTTGCAGCCCTTTTAGGGGCTTCTGGTATTGACTGGGAAATATTAGAGAAGTTCCAAATTGTTCTTCACTGCACGTGCAATGGGCTGTCAAGCCACCTGAAGCTAACCCCCCTTCAGCTACCTCTCTCAGATGCCTCTGTTGGGTAAAACCATGCCCTAATGGCTAGCCAAGGTAATACAGAGGTATATTGTCAGCACTCGTGGTCTGAAGTGGTGAGTGAGCAATACATCTCTGGATCAGCCTCTAGGTCATTAAATGCTGTCTGTAAGAAGTGTTCAAATTCTAAGAAAATATATGTAACTGAAACTCCTCCAAAGACAGCCATTAAAAACAGAGGCACAGGCCCTTTGAGCCAACCTAAGGAAACCTTATTACAGACATTTATTATCCAAAAACCACGTCACACATGACCACAAAAGGAAATTCTGTGCTTAGAGCATAAAAGTCTGTGCTTTGGAAAGGTTTTGCTGTCACCACATTTGGGTTTGCTCACAAAACCTCTACAAACTCACCACAAACCACAAAGTAAACCTGCATGGTGCAAATTGTGCTTATTAACATAATTCCACAAAATTAACTCAATAGAGCTTTTTTTTATAAATTTTGTTTTAAAAGAATGGCACTGGGATTTTCTAAGTAATAGCATAAACAACAGCTGGAAGCCCTGGGCTGTCCAAGTGGATTCCAGAGTTTACATTGAAAATATTAATCATTTCAATGGAGAATAATCTTAGACTCATATCTTTCCAAATGCAAGGAATAAAAAGAGTTTACATTAATTTAAAAACCCTTAGTGAAATGCCCTCTGCTTTAGAATGAAGGAATCCAAGTTGATCTTCTAACTTTTTTCCTTTCACCAGCAAGTGTAAGCTTGCTTTAATTTTGAAATGTAAATATGCAGCTTGTTCTTTTAAGTGTGTTGCTCCAGATATTTAGTTGCTTAAGCAACACACCAGAAGGATGCAACCAAACTTCTTGTGATACTGTAGATGACATATCTTTTATATCACTTGGTGATTAATAATTCTGAGAATGTCCATAACAAATCTCTTTTTTTCCCCCCTCTTCCCCTCCACCCACTACTAGTAGTGCTGTTAATTCAGCAAAATTAGTGCTCTCGTGTGTTGTCAGAACAAATCACTCCTACTCGGTTATGAATGTGGTTACTCAGCAAGACTGCATGTTCAGAATTTAGGGGATGTTTTTTCTCTCTGTTTCCATCTTTCACTTCTTTTCCTCCCCCTTTATGCATTGTAGTTGTGAACATCTGATATGGGTAAAATTGCACCGGTAGATTATTTAAATGCAACCTTTGACTGCAGAAAAATACTCTGTGTCTTGACACTTCTTTCACTAAAAACCCTGTCTCGTGTTGAATCAAAGCACTTGCAAGAAAAGCATGCTATCATATATCATTTCCCCCGTTTTAACCAGTAAGTGTAATTAATTATTTCTTTACCTTGCACCTTATAGACAGTTACCTCAGGCATCCGAAAACAGGTCTGCTACTTGTAACCACTTGAAGCTTCTGTCATCGGAAGGGGATTACCCTATATTACTTACTACACACACACACACGTGCATGCACACACACACACACACACATTATACTCCAAAAAGGAATGTGAGACCGCCCAGCCACAAGCTATCAACGCCAGGCTGGGCCTGGCGAGCAGCAAACCCACAGGCCATGCAGGACCCATCCAGCATGACATGGCCTGAAGTTTGCACTGGCCAGCAGATTTGCCCTGCCGAGATCATGTTTCAGTACAATTAAAGGTCTCTTGTTAGCTATAGGCTGAAAAGTTGTTACTATACATAATGAGTATGTATAGGTATACATTCCCTTTTGTACTGTTAATGCCCAGGTTTTGTAAAAGTGAATAGACCAGTAAACACTTTCACAGACTGTTTGAGAAAACATATCCAAACTAAGGAAAATAAAAAGAGAAAGAGAAAGAGGTCATTCATAGGTAAAGTGGTATTGCCTTTGAGAGATATTATTTTTTCAAATTATCACTATTTATAAAACTCATGAATGAATTCATGAAAAAAGTTATAAAATATTCATGAGCTTTCTATAGACGTGGAAGTTTTGGCTAAACATGAAAATACACGTGCAGAATATACACACACAAACAAAAACACGTATATGAAGAGATATAAATGTCAACCACATCCAGCTGAGAAACCTACTAGTTGGACCCACAGACATGTATATTCTTTTATAGTAAATTGAATAAACTCTAAGGGCATGATGTCCAAATGATTATGTGCGTGGGTGTCCAAACACATTTTTAACACAAAATACTTACATCAAACTGTTTGCTGTCAAGGTAACATCCTATCTCATGCCCTCTGTCCCTTCACCTGTAGTTTTCTCTAGCACTGTGAATACAATATGTGCACTAAAAAGCTTGTCTCCGTTAATCGGTGCTGCATAAGCTAGGTTATACGTTTCATATCCAAATCAACACCTACAGCCATCATGACTTCATGTGTTTGGATTCTGTCCTAGCTGGCAGTAAAAGCTGTCATTAGGAGCAGGAAACAGTATGAAAGACCTTTCACAGCCTCTTTCAGCATGCAATGTCATCTGTTACCATGGGTTGTATAGTACTGATGGCTATAAATGCCACTATGAATGATGCAATCTCATATGTGATGATGAACTTGAAAAAACCTTTGTTGAATTTGTGCTTAAGGTGCTCATATTCCGGTTATTCATGAGCATCCAAAATGTTGATCACCAGCCGGGTGTTTCAGCAACCCCAGTGGCAATGCTACAAAACTCACGCACAGCCCTTCCTTTAAAAGATGGCACAAATAAACTCACTTTATAGATTCCATGAGAGTTATTTGTCAGGCATGTCAGCTGCGGCTCATTTCCCTAAATTTCGTAACCTTTCCTGGTGGAAAGGTTTAGAAATAAAATTTGCAGTTTCCCTTTCCTTTTCTTTACTTTTAATGACAGCATTTCTCTGTACAGTCTTCCTGCAATCATTTTATTTGGATGTATCTCTAAATACATTTTGGGTACCCAATTGCTCCTGTATGTAAACTAGCTTATCTGTCAGGAGTAAAGCAATTTATTTCCCAAATTGTAGGTGTGAGGCAAAGAATTGGGTGAACTCCACAGTGAGGGATGCGGAAGGCTAGCCAGTGCTCTGCACAGTTCAAAGGGACGTTGTGGGCAAGTCCCTGTTGGTGACTGCCAATGGCTCTCCATCACGAGCAGCTGCAACCTTTCCTACCACAGCCACAGGCCGCTCTTAGGAAGCAGCTGCCAATCATGCTGTATTGTGTGGTGATTTTGTGCTGTCACAAAATATCCCCACCATAGGCTATGATGAACTCATCGAATGTATTGTTGCCTGTAAATCAATGGAACTTGAATCTCAGACTCCAAAGGCAAAGAGGTCAAGTTTTAACCTATGAGAAGCTGAATTTCAACAGTGTTTAATTTGCTTTGTTCAGAATCAGGTTTTGCAACTCCGAGTAGTTAGTTGTCTTGTTGGTCCTCTTCAGGGCTAGTCCACCAGCCTGGATGACCACTGTTGGGGCCTTCCATGAAGAAGCAAAGTCATCTGGTGGTTGCAATCTTCATTATACCTCTGGGGCTTCTTTCTGGAGGAAAGAGTTGTAAATCTAGTTGCCAGTTCTGAAAGATTTTGAAGTACCAAAACAGTAATTAAGAAGACTGGAAATGAGTCAGAAATGTGGACACGGCTAACAAAGCTTAACTCTGCTCCAGAGGACACAAAGTTTATTTAGCTAACAGAAACACTGAAGAAAGTAAGAGCTCGGGCACTTTGCACTACCTGACATGCAACACCATGAAGTTAAGGAGGATTGCTATAGTCTGTAAGGTCCATAGTCAAACCAGATTTTCAGCACTGACTTTGGAGCTCCCTGGTCCTATTAACATTTAGCCAGAAGAAAATCCTTTATGAAACAGTCTAATATTGTGATAAATATAGAACTTTATAATCTCATTTTACTTTGTGCAAATCCTATGCAATATAAGTAAATAAGAAACTACACTAAAGTAATTTCTAAATATTCTTTATTTTTTCTAACAAGAATCACTGAGAGTGTGAAACAATTTTATTAACACAACTCTGTATAAAATAGTAATACACAGATAATATGGAATAGTAGAGTAACTGTTGAATATGTGGGAATTTGTAAGAAAGAAATCAGGACATAAGGAAAAGAAAAAATTGAAAAGGAACAAGGTGGAAAAATGAAATGTAAAGTGATAAGCTGCATGAGGTAGATGTACCATATTTATTGATGTTGAAGTAAGCATTAAAATCAAAGAGGCAAGGGGACCAGTGAGATGCAAGTAGCCGTTCCCGTGACCCACCAGCCCAGGGCACTTAGCTAGCCCTGGGGAGGCTTTGCAAGCTAAGGGATCATATTGCAGTCATGGCACCCAGGACCTTCACCCATGTTATGTTGGTGATTCAGAATAGCTGGCTGTAATTCCGGTCCCTCTGAAGTCAAACATAAAAGTCTCAAGTCTGCACATGCCCTAGGGAAGCACATCTTCACCTGTTTCTATGCACTAAATATAACAATACAGTAGTTTCTGAGGTCTTTCTTTATACTGTTTAAGCCACATCTTGGCTCTAAGTGCCTAACCTTAGAAATATCCCCATCTTTTCACTTCTTAACCAAATAAGCAAAGATGTTCACCTTCCTTCTTCCTCCTTCTCCGTGTACGAAGAGATCATGGAAAAGGCAGGTCCACTGGAATTTTTTAAACGGCACTGAATATGCTTGCCCAGAAAGACAAGAGATTTCACTGTCAAAAACTGGGGCTTTACAGAGAAAAATAATAAAAAGATTAGGGGAGAGGAGTTTTTCAGGTCTAGAACCAGAGCCCTGTAACGAGGATAGCCCCTTTTGTTCTCATCTCTTTTAACTTTCTTTTTCCCTCGTAACAGTTGTCCGGTGGTTATGAAGAGCTTCAGTCCTGCATTTCAACTAAGGGGCCCTTTTTTATTCTTTCAGAAGAGGGCTGTCTCAAGAGCACCATGCTAAAGTGCTAAGTTATCATCAGGCTGGGGCTTTCGTGCAACTGTTTGTGTGTGTGTGAAACAAGCTCTCAACATGTTAGTAAGAAGCCTTTAACCCAGATTACGCCACCTCTCTTTCTATAGTGTTCTTTTAGGGCAGAGTGTGAAAGGTCACCCTCTCAGGCTGGATAGCAGTACTCAACCAATTACAGTGCACCAGTGTTTCCACAAAAGAGAGTTTCGAGCCCACAGCTACAAAAGATTTTACGTGTCTGATTTTCAAAAACACAATTACAAAAGGAGGAGGCTCGCTTATGTCTATTTTTGGGCCCTGAATGATTTTTTTGTTTAAAAAAAAAATAAAATCAATTCTGCTTCTCCAAAGAGGTCTGAAAAATGTGGCTAGCCCAGCACCTATGCTATTTAAAGAGCAAAACCTCTAATCCTTCAGGATCAAGTAGGTGAGATTCAGGAGTCCTGTAGCTGCCAGAATAATAGGATGGGTTATCTGAGTATATGAGTAGGCTGGCTTTATGAAAACAATATTTACAGCAAGTGGTATAATGACTTTGAATTACACTTTGCATTTGTCTTGCATTCCTGACACATTGAAAATTGTGTATTTCTTTTGCATGGATACATTTTGAGACCTAATTTGCCGACTAAATTTTCATCATTATCCCAAATGTAAGTTCTTCAGAAGTATGCCTGAGAATGAGCCAGCAGCCCGTGTCCTTCTGCAGTGGAATTAAGCTGAAGTCAACCCAATGACATGCGTGTTGCTCATTCTGTATATCAATAGGGGGCTCACTGTAAATGTGGTTAGAGCAATCCTTCCCTGAGCATTAGCCATCTTAGAAGTCCTAAGGCAGATAGTTCTACATTTAATCTGGAGGCCCAGTGCCTTCCTTTACCCTGTGTAGCTAAAGGTCTCTCATCAGTTAGGGAAAAAAATCTCAAATGCTTTTAAATTGTGTGGCTGAGTATTCGAAAGACAAAGGATTTAGGCCATCAGCTCTTAGTTCTCAGGGAACGCTCCATGCTTTCAGCCTAATTGTTAAATAACATTACAATGACTATTTCAAAGCTAGCTAGGAGTGTTGAGTACCTGCTGCAGTCAAATCAAAAAGGCAACCTGGAAAATCTCAACCTGGAAGTCTCATTATTTCTAGTACGTCCATCACAGTGGCACCCGAGTGCCTGTGTTCAGAAATTTTTGTATTTCTCCCTAAGAAGTATATATTCTATGCTCTTTCTTCTGGACCCCCAGAAAACCTATTAAAAGCACAGAAATTGAGTGTCTTTTGTAGAGAAAGGTAACAACTAGAGGAATTGAATAAAGGATGATATTAGAATGGGCAGTAAAATATTCCTGGGATCGCAAGCTGTAGATGAATTGCTACAATAGCATTTATTTGAAAAAATTATGACAGGAAAAGAAAGTTTTATTGTAGGTCATGTAGAAGACCTACGAAGTCAGAGAAGAAAACCAAAGACTGGTGCTATTTATGTCAGGGCAGAAAACAAAGTCTATGGGATTCCTGAGAAGCTCCATGGAGATAAAAGCTGCCTATGCTACAACTCCTTTGGTGATTCTGGGAAAACTGGTTAAAATTCCTGCACCTCGTATGTATCTGCAAAATGATTACTGATGTAATTCTCAAATGTGTTGTGAGATTTACTTGCCAAGTTTTGGGGATTCTTGAAAGAGAAGAGCCAAGTGAAGTTTCACACCATCTCACAGAAGATATATGCATGNGATATATGCATGATTTTATATGAGCCTATCTACATGCTCCTATATGGATTCCCCGAAAGATAAAATAAAACAGTACTTGCTACACATTTCCAGCAATTGTCCCATGTCTTTTTCTCCTCTTCCTCCATTCAATGAACTGTTAAAAGGCCAAGAAGAACTGTTGTGCAGATGATATGAAACTAAAGAACTTGTGGTAGGTGTTACACATTTTGGTACCATCTGTGCTATCTAATCCCAGCCAAAACAATCTCCTGTTCTTATGTAACTCTGAATCTCACTGGAAGAGGGGGGGGAGTAGTGTGACTGGCTCAAACCTTCCTGTGTAGGAGTATTATTATCAGTGTTTGCAAATTTTGTCCCTCTTTATAACTACCATAACTCTTCTTTAAAACCCCTCATCTGGCTGCTGGCCTACTACAGAGACTGAGCTATCTACAGAAAAATGGCTCATGTTGGTTGGTTCACTTCTGGTGTGTTGGAGGGAATCTTCACCCAAGAGAAAACTGGCAACTCTCACAAAAAGTTCTTTTTTCATTTCCTTACTTTCTCACATTGCCTTGCAGTGTTCTCCACCCTCCTTTGGGTCAGGAATACAGACAACATCCTGATGACACATTTTGTAGCGCAACTCAAGACAAGTATTTCCTGGAAATCATTCAGGATTGAAACCACTTGTGGTAGATGTTTCCAGACATTGATGCCATTGCAGCTTCTCATAAGACCTGAAATTAGTTTGGGGTTTGTTTGATTCTTTATTTTGTTTTTAGATTCAATCCATGCTCTGATCTGCTCTCAGGGAGCTTGCTCTTCCCTAAAAGTTTATGGGAAAACCTGTTTGTGCAAGGGGTTCACACATGTACACACATTAGTCATCTTATATGTGACATACATACAATGTTGTCATCACTGTCAAACATAATAAAAGTAAGGCTAAAACACTTAGCCACATATTGATCTGCTTCTGTATCTCCTGTAGTATACTTAGTGTAATAAGGTCTTTCTACAGAGCTCTAATGCGGGGAACAGCATGCTTCCTGGAACTGTTTGCTTTGGAAACAATAGAGGAAGCATCTGATCTCAAACTTGCCCATTGTTCTGCTATTCTGCTGTTGCCATATAATCCTTGGGAACCTGTGGCCTTCATAAGAAACACAAAGGAGAATCTGATTAGGCTAACCATTACTCTTCACAAGGCCGGTTTGTCTTGGCGATATTATTCTATGGGAGAAATATTTGAAAGGGCCATGCTAATAAGGGGAAGAGAAAGGAGTGATAGAATTAAGAAATGAAAAATCCACTCAGTCATGAAGCCCATCTCCTGCCCAGTGCAAAACGATGTTGTAGGCCTCATTTTGTAGTGCTGTGGCAACTCCTAGCAATGGAGGTTTCCACAGCATTCCTTCATAGATAGTCAGGGAATAAGCCTCTTTCCCAGAAGTCTACTTTTTTGTTGGCAATATGTATTTTAATTTTAGCCCAACACGCCTGTTTATACTGAAAGCCTGTACAAAATATTCTGTGTGATTTCATTCATCTACTGATTTAGAAAATGTACTGAAAAATGGGAACTCTTGCAAATTACATAAATTTGATAACTGTAATTGTTGTCAAGACAAAGTTTGCCTTATAATGAAGCAATAGGTGTAGCACTGTAGTCTTTCACTGTGCTTCTGAGCAACACTTTTTTGTATTTTATTGCCCTTGTAAGATGGCATCTGCAAACTGACCTTTTTCACAAATAATCAGCATGTTTGAGACAGAGATAAATACACAGCAACAGTACCAAAAGGCTAACTTCCATGTCTGTTTACTAATTCCTTACCTTCAACCTACCCTCTACCCTATAGGTTTGGGGGGGTATTTTGTCTCTGCACTTCCCACATTACCTGGATCAGATAAATGCATGCTGTTTAATCTTATTAAAGCAAAATCCACTCAACTATCTTATAGTTAAGTACAAAATCTTAGCTCCAGAACATTGGTTTTGCCCAGGGATATGGAAGAGATAGAAGTGCTTATTCAAGGATAGATTGGTCTCATTGAGACATGGGGTCAATCTGCTAATAAGTTTGTACAATGCAAGATTGTACAACCCAACTTCAAGGGAAAAGTTGCTGCTTTTTTTGCTTTTTTTTTTAAGGTAACCACGCAGTTTGCAGGAACAGAGGTATTTATTGCCTTACCTTTGAATTTTTTTCTGAGTCAGAGGAAATATCTTGGTTTTTACCACATCCACCTTTTCAAAAAAGAGGTGGAAAAGATAGACATATACTGTTAGCCAAGGATTTAAAAAATTATCTCTCCTTTGGTTCATTCATCAGTAATCTTGTGTATAATAAAAGTGGATCAGGTACCTTTAACAAAATGGTATTTCTAAATTACCCCTGGGTAATTCAGAATAGTAGGTATTTTAATCTCTACAATCCCTAGTATGTATCTATTTATTTTCACTGGCTTTTGGCACCCAGCTGGCAAAAATCCAGTCCCCACGGCAAGAGAACTATCAGAAACAATAGAAACTTCAGAGAGGAACATTGAGAGTAAAAGAATGATCAAATTAACAATTTTTTTTTATTTGGTTTCTGCTGGCATCTAGCTGGCATGGACACACACATACAGATACACACACACATCAAGTAATACTAGGCAAGAAAAAGCAAGGGAAGAGGAAGAGGGAGTGAAACTGGAACACAATACATGTGGAGAAATCCCAGCAGACCCACTACATTTTATTCAAGTTTTCTTGTTTTCCCAAGCCTCTCTGACTGGCATTATTCCACTGCAGAGAAGCACAGCAGATAAGAAAAGCTGAATGAGAGCAGCACTGCCCTGATTCCAACAGGCTCTCTGTGTGTCACTTTGCCATCCTTTTGCCAAGAAGTAGTATGTGTACGTGCCTGCATGAGTGAGAGCATTTATAAGTTTCCGACATCAGGGACATCAGTGACTGTATTTATTAGCTTGTTTACAAATGTCAACAAATCTTTCAAAATTTTATATTGTGCTTATAAAACTTGCCCAGTCAAGTCCTCAAAACTTCACAAATAATGTTTTAATGGTATAGATAAATTAGTTATTCAACTAGTAGAGGATATCAAACTGGTGGGATTCGCAGACAGATTGGACAGTAACATTAAACACAAAATTATCTTGGTTAATTGGAGGAGTGGTCTTAAATAAACCAAGACGTGGTTCAAGAGGGGCTAATGTAAAGTGCCACATCCTGTAGGAAAGACAGGTAACATTTCTGTGGAAGATGATCTAGGAGATGTAGTTAGTGACAGATTAAACTTGAATTAACAATGTTAGGATATTGGAGGGAAAAACAAGGAAAATGTCCTACTGGAATGATGTGCAATCTGTAGAACACCTGATGCTTCCCAGCATCAGGTACCAGCTGGAGAACTGGGGTCTACCTTTGGTACTGTAATCCAAGAAAGGTTTGCACCAAGTAGAAGGGGTCCTCTGGACAGCAAGAGCAGAGATGGGAGGTCCAGGACACATGACCAGCACGGAAATATTTAGGACTTAAATTCGCTCAGTCTCAGTAAGAGAAGGAAAGAAATCGTGAAAAAAATATAAAACTAGATACAAGGGTGAAAGGAATAAAAGATCTTACATGTCCACTCTGACTAACAAGAGCTGGGGTAAATATCAAGAAATATTTAAGGAAATTAAATACAGTTGACTGCTAGAATAGACCACTTAAGGACCTCTAGCACTAGGGGCTGTTAAGAAAAAGAAGCACAGGTAAGCTTTGTCCAGGCCACTGTTTATCCTGTCCTAGCAGAGAAAAGGACTAGATAATCTCCTGAGGACCCTTCCTGACTCACTCCTGATGGTTCCACAACAAAACTTAGGAAATGTCAAAATTATGGGTGTCCATTCCTCATTGTCCTCCACACAGCATGAGCTCCAGCTGGGAAGAATTAAGCAGCAAGAAAATTATCTCTGCTCTCAGTTCTGGCACCACAGCAGCTCTCAGAAAAGAGGAGGAGTAAGTTTTAGCAGAAGTCCAGCTCAGTCCCCCCCATCCCAGACACGAAAAGGCTCGCTCTCGGTCATAGTACACATGCAATCTGGTTATACATACAAAAGCTGGCACATATTCAGTGCATGCACTATCTGAAAACTTGGCTACCAAACTCCAGCAAGTTTCTGCTGACCATGCATGAACTGGCTTTTTTTTTCCTCAGACTCAGAAACTGGATGAAATGTGGGGCAATTTTTCCATAGGGCAGCAAATAGTACAAAGAAAGCCACCCTGCCAAGTTTCATTCCCACCCTCCAGAGATGGAAACACTAAATCTTTTCCCTTAAACTGGTCTATAACACATGAGCAGAACAACAAGTTTTTCTGTAACATGCCTGGACAATTCCACATTAAAGAATTTTTAAGAAGAAAAAAGTGCTAAAATTGTAAAATTTCAACTAAAATGTTTGAAATTTTGGTAAGATAGAACTGAAAACTGAAAAAAAAGAACCTGCTGAAGGTTAGTGCCACACAATAATTAGAAGGAACAATGTAGCATAAGACTGAAAATAACTTCCAAGGTCAGTTAACCCAGCTCTCCGCTGTGCAACTACATTGTGTAATCCCATTCAGAAATGCACTGAACTCCAAGTTAAAACTAGTTTCATTATTTGCCTTAATGTATTAGAAGGCTATTCAAAAGTGTCAGTCCTCCACTGACTAGAAATCTTCTAATTTCTAACCTAGATTTATTCACCATCAGTTTATCCCATTTGTTTGTGTGCCAGCGCTGTTTACTAATTTAAATAACTTTTTTTCTCACTTCTCTACTTCTCTGATGTATTTCTAAGGAGAATTGTGCCCCATATTCAGCAGTGCTTCTTGTCCTGTTTACGATATGTATCTCATATGTGTTTGATGTCTGCTTTGCACCCTAAGGAACTCAAGATACCTAAATTCATGTGTGAATCAGTTCAGGTGCACCACTGAAGACCGAATACAAAGTGACAGACCTACAGAAAAATCCTTTCATATAGGCAAGTTATTTTGAAACTGACCCACACAGACCATTTTTCTGAAGGTTCGAGTGTTGGCCATTGCACCTGGCTGAGTTTAGTGTGATCTTCCCATGTTTCTGTTGCTACAACAGCGCTAACATTCTGAGATGACAGAACTGCTTTTAGTTCTGGCTGTTAAAGAAACAAAAGGTCAGTCCTTTAGCAAACAGCTTCTGGAAGCAGGAAAAGGACATCAGGAGCTTATCATAAACCTCATTAAAAGCAATTCTGCTCTGTAAGACTATGGAGAGAGAATTTTGGATGAGAGAAAACAGACAGGAGGGTGCAAACGGGTATGAGGTATTCCTCAGAGCTCCCAGCTGTATCACTGTGTGGTCCAGTCAAGATAGATGCTACCGCACTCTGTTACAGATAACAGGGGCTCTATAGAGCAGATGAGAACAATCCTTGAAACACAAAGAGGAAAGAGTTCAAAGAGACTGCATTTCTTGGAGTACCGAATCCAAACTCCAGCTAAGAGCAAAAGAAGAGCCTGGGGAATCTGGGGACTTTGCAATGATAGTTTAATTAGACTACCCTTATCTGTACAACAAATGTGGCAGCTCTCTGAAAAACTCTGCTTTTTTGCTCCTCATTTAAAACTCTCTCACTTTCCCCAGCACTGGAATAGCCTTTCGCCTAGTAACAGGCACACCACCTATGAGCTGGACAACATCTACGCTCTAAAACTTGAAGCATTCACTTCTAAATGTACAACAGTTTTTATGTAAAAACAGAAAAAATTCTTCAAGTTAGCCACTGAATAAGCAGATTCTTTCCAAAAATTCTTAGGAAAAGCTGTATTTAGCACATGTATTTATAGCATATTATTTTACATATTTTGTACCTATCTGTCTGGACTTTCTTTAAAAAATGTCTTATCGTTATTAGTCTAAATAAAGTCTCTCAGATGATTTCCCATCATTTCTATTTCATTATCCAGCTGAGTGCTCTTATCTGGATATTTAAATGTTTGTTTAAAATTATTAAGATTTCTCTGTAAAGTTTCCAGGAAAAAATAGAAAACCCTTAACTCCATTTTCTCATAGCACAAGAACAAGGGGAGAATCAGTAAGACTGAAAGCAGCAGATGTAGAATTAATAAAAATAAATACTTTTTTTTCAAATAGTTTGGTAATTTTACTGTCAAAGGATATCGCTGACATCCAGCACTTAAAAAATAATCATGTAGAAGTGGGAACCCTCCAGGAATTCATGAGAAGAGTGAATATGTACTGATCTACCCACAACTAGGAAGACATTTCAGCCTTAGAAGAAAAAGCCATGTATCTCCATTTAAACTGGACAGCGGAAAGGTAGATGCCGACACTAAGTTAGACTATGAGAAATAAGTTACTTCAATGAAAATTATGTAGAATTGCTGCCAGGAAACCTGTACTGACGTACCTGGGAATTGCCTTTAACCAGAGACTTGGTGCCACCATGCAGGGACCCAGCAGACCTCCTGGGTCCTTCCATATTTACTGTCCCTCCTCGCTGAGACCCAGTGAAGGTTAGATCACCGTAGCACCACTGAGGGTTGTGGCCTCGAGTGTACTTTGCAGCCCTGTGAAATTTATAAGCAATGTGTGTCACTGGGCCTCATGGGTCTCTGTTCTGCAGAGTTTACAAACTCCAATACACGGTTCATTCACAGAACTTGTAGGCTTTATATAGTCTGTATACTGAGGTCTTCAAGAGGTTTTCTGAACTTCATAGCTACTATTTAGCTGTAGATTCTTAATTCCAATGCATAAAATCCAGATTTTTTTTATCTGGTATAGGATTTTCTTAATTCTTAACACACCATAATGAATTACTTCAGCCTTAACAGAGAGGCACCTCTAGAGATACCAAAGGTGGCAGGTGGCAGAATCAGATACTCTTGAAACATCTTAGCTGAACCTGTATTACAGATGATGCTTTTGAAGTGAAAAAGTTTAGATACTTTTGGCAAAGGTAAGTGCTTTATTTTCCAGATTATAATTTGGAAAGGGGAGAGGGAAATCTCTCTTAAGTTTGCCCATCCTTTCTTGAAGGGGAAGAGGGGACTGCGGTCAGAAAATTCCCTTCTGGCCACAGACAAAACAGAAAATCCAGGAAGATCAGATGCATTTTGATTAAGCAAGAGAACTACTGGGGAGAAATTGGGAGGAAAATGGCAGGTCCAGAGTGGACAAGAATAATACACTAAGTGCAAGGGTAAGAGAGAATAACACTCTTGGTCATAAGTAATAGCTTCCTATTCCTGGATGTCCTGTGCATCTGGGGGTGGGAGCAGTCCTAGGAACGCTCTGCACTGCACAGACTGACACACTTTTACGGGACAAGGCATTAAAGGCAGCCAGCGGGTGGGAACGGCCGGCGGCACAGACGGGGTACCCACCCTTTTTGGAGACCAGGTGAAAGACGTCTGCCAAGGTCAGGCATTCAGTCACCAGGTGGTGTATTTAATTTAAAAGGAGTGTTAACCTTGTTTACACAAAATAACACCAATATGCAGAGAAGCAGTAAATCCATTGTCGTTAAACAGCGGGGAGGCTGGGCTGCGCTGGCAGCCTGCCCACCATGAACTCGGCTGGCACCCGCTGAACACCGGCATCGTCGGCCGGAGAGCCCGGGCCTATGAATGCTGGCAGCCTCGGCAGAAAATGCTTGCGGTATGCCCTTTCTACCCTCCAGTTGACTCTTTACATTCTTGTCAAATATATTTAGAACAAGAGGTGTCCACTTGAAGGGAAACATTTGTTAATCACTTAAATGCAGGAGTCTGGCAGCGCTCCAAGTTTACATTTATAAATATGTAGTATCTGTTTCCAGCTAAACAAGGAACTCCTGACCCCCCTCACCCACACTCCAGCAAATATATATACATATACAGGCAGGGAACTTCACGGGGGGGTGAGGGGGGAACTGGAAATTATGAACAGAACCAGCTTGGCCGAGGCAGGACCGGTCCACTCCCCGCCCCCGCCGCCATCAATTTGTTCTCCGCCTTTGTCCGCAAGTGATGTAGATAACAGCGCAGAAAGAGGATGATGTATCTTTAAGTAATGAACAGATTAAAGTTAAATTCCTGTTGACCGAGACAGTTGTGTTGACATTCCTGTTGTTTACAGGCAGCTGTCTCTACTAATGACACTTTGATAACTGGAGTGAGGCTGCTGTTGGGCAGGGGGATGGGGGCAGGCAGAGTCAGGCGGGTTAAAGAATGCTCTGTTTAAAACCCGGTCATCCAATTAAACATTAAAGCTGGATCGGAGATCGTCGGCAGCGATGCTGTTTGGGAAAGGAAAATTCTGGGCTTCTTTTTTAACTTATGCTCAGATTATGTGGCTTAGAGGTCAGCCTGTCCCAGTTTGCTAGAGGATGGGGAGATTCCAAGAGCACTTAAAATAAGCCAGAAAGCAGTAAACTCTGTCAAGCCATCCATGCACTGCCATGACACGGGCAAGCACACACACAGTTGCCGGCGGCCGTTTGGGACCAGGGTCATGCAGAGGTCCTGCAGGACAGCCTCCCTCTCCCACGGCTTTTCAAACAGGCAGCGAGAGAGAGAAAAGATCTACCAGCATCCCACTGCAGCATCACGAGTCCCGTGATCTTCTGCCATCTTCTCTGTGTCACTCTGAAATAAGATGCTTTGCAGGGCACTCTCTGCTGTAGTTTTGTTTACCGCTTGCTCTTAAATTAATACATTTACCATTAACAGCTCCCCAGTTTGGCTGTGGGCTTCTCACCAGTGAGGGCTAAACTGAAATCCTGGAGCCAATTCATGAAGTCCTAGCTCAGGTCAAATTCCCAAGGGGAGCCCATAAAGCCCAAGATCTACCAGGTGATAAACTTTAGACGTGTAAATAGTCTACCTGATCTCCTCCTCTGGTGAAAATTAAACAGATGCTTAAGCACTCTACCAAATCAATGCCCAAAGAAGATAGCACAGCCCATCACCCCAGGTCAGACGTCAGCCCCAACTGCCTTTATATCAGCAAGGTTTGGTCCTACTCAGACCTAGAAAGTAGCTCTTTGGATGCTGAAGGCACCCAGCATTATGTTACTGCCTCAAAGTTTCCAGACCTCCAGAGGACAGCTTAAAATGCAGATGCTTCTTTCCCATCTTTATATTAATGAAGCCTAAATTTAAGGCCTTTAAAACAATGTGATAATGCCTCTTTAATTCCAAATCAAATGCCACATGCTCATTAACTATAAGCATTCATAGAAATCAACGGATTTATTTTTTTAATTTATGAAGTAACTTTAATAGATTTCAAACGCCAAATAAAAGTACCGAAAAGGCAGCATTAGCTTCCATCACTAAAAACATCACTGCTTCTGTAGTAGAAGCACATTTCATGAAACAAGAACATTTACAGTAAACACAAGTTAATTTAAATGAGTATCAATTAGACAGAATGTACCTTGCTAAGAAATCTTGGCTCCTTTTATTGATCCAGACAATTAGAAATTGAATCTTTCTAAAGTTAAGAGCATCAGCTGGTTTGACATTTTTTTCACAAAACCTGTCACTAGGAATGAGAGGAGTGTAGCTGTGTTCCACGTACAGTTTGAAATATTTGGTAGATGGAAATACACACATATTTGAGGTAAACTCCCAGCATGCATGCAGAAAAAGCCCAAATCTCTTAACAGCACAGAAAATTACCATTGATCTCCAGAAATAAAAGTCTCACTTTAAAAAGCGTAACGTAACCTGTGCACATGCCTTACTTAGGCTTAATCCATTGCAAACAGCATGGTGGCCATCTGCAAATCGGGTCGTATCCGTATTCAGTTTTACCAGACGAGCAGGGTTACATCAGCCCAATTTCCAGTGGGAGAGTCTCCAAGTAAAACTTGGAGCTGCTACAAGAAATCACACTGGGGCTGAGGCAGTAGCTCCCGTCCTCCCCTGAGACTCTGTGTTGTACCAGTGCCTCCGTGTTTCTGATAAGACGCTGGACCCAAGCTCTGACTTATGGCCACTTAAAGATACTATAGCACTTTTCACTCGCAGGAACAAGAGTGTCAGAACCGGTGCCTTGGCTGCAGTCCAACTTGGTAATTACTTTTTGCATTTCTAAACATTGCCGGTGTAGCGGCGGGCAGAGGTTATTTTCTACTATTGAGTAACACGAAGTCACAAAGAACGGCCAGAAGAGCTGGCTGCATTTCAGTGGGAGTGGGAGAGATCTCTGAGGTCTGTAAAGTGTTTTGGGATCCTTCAAGATGAAAGGTTCATTAACAATTGGAAGTTAATATTAGCATAATAATCAGTCATGGCTCTTCTTGTAAAACCTACTCAAGAGATCCCACGCTGCAGGTTTCCATTCTCCGGCGCAAATTTATACATGTTTCCCAATCTGCAATAAGCAGAGTCCAGCAAGAATTTTCCATTTGAATGATTTTCCAATAGGAAATGCAGTTTCTTAAGAATCAGGATACTGGGGAGGAAAAAAGGTTAACTGAGCCCCAAACTGCTATTTCTGCATTTTGTGACCAGAAGACCAGAATTAATTTTTAATTTTTTTGGTCTAAAAAAGAAAATGTCAATTTTCTGAAATTATTGAAATGTAAGTGCTGTATAGTCAAAGACTTTCTTTAAGGAATAAAATTCAAGAAATATCATTTTATTATAAGAAAGGAGATTTAATATGAATATATGCACTCTTGGAAAGGATCAATCTATTTAATGTGGAAAAATGCAAAAAATAAAAATTATATTTTCTAGATTAAATGTTTCAATATTTCTTTTCCAAATAGCATTTTTTCTTTTGGAATTCACTTCTATTCAGAAAATATTAAATAATGCAAATGTTCAGAGAGCCACATAGTTCCATGTCAAGGTAAATTTTTAGCACCGATTCAAAACAAAAATTTCAACTTGCCAAGGATCAAACAAATCCATCTTTCTGTGATTCTAACACACAAAGATGATGATAGTTACATTATTTGCTATTATTTGCTTCCCATGCTCTCGCCAGGACTGGATGTACAATTTCCATGGCAATATATGTGATTTTCACTCGCAGCTTTTTTCTAGCATGAAGTCAATTAATACTCACTATATTGAAATGAACGGGTCTTTGATCAAGGATACTTTCACCTGTTGACATCTGTTCAACAAGACATATGGAGGGGGAGGATGATGATCAGATACAATTTTGAAGAAAAAAATGAGTTCTTTTGCTTTTTCTAGAAGCCCTAGTGGAAGAAACGCCTATACCTACACTGTACTTCTGCTGGGCTTGTCATGATGCCTGAAGAGGTAGTCTCAGTAACATCATCAGTTTCTTTAATGAGTACTTTTTTCCCAGGAAGAGAAAAACAAAGCTGAACCTTTTAGGGAAAAAACGTGCAGATAATCCACAGGGTGGATTTTTTTTCTGCGTTCTTGTTTTCATTTGCTGGGGTTGTTGGATTTTTTATGTCTTGGAAACTTAGACATCAAAAACAAGTCAGAATAGTTGGATGCTTAACTAATTAATTAGTTTTGGTCTAAGTTGCAAAAATATAGACAACAAATTTCTTTCACTCTGAAACCAAAGGCAATGTTGAAAAGCATGAGTGTCCAATCAAAATAAGGCGGGCAGAATATTAGCCTTTAAAATAAAATTCAAGTTCTGAAGGAAAAAACAATTTTCAAATTTATTAGCAGGGTGGGATGCTATAGCAGTGGAGGCGGAGAACTTTATTTTCAAAGCACACCTGGGATGGGAAAAGCAGAAAAATTGTAAATACTGTGCAAGTGAATGTGTTCCCAGGTTCCAAAATGCACTGTAAGACATTGGTATTAAAAGTTATTCCCTGAAAAACTTTTTTTTAATTAATTAAATCATTCAACAGCTAGTCACAAGTTTGATGTTCACTTTTGCTGATCATTTAGATTTCAAAGGCTGAGGAGAAACCAAACTACAGTAATTTCTTCTTAATTCAAATGTCAGCCTTCTTACTGAACCTTGTACATTAGTTGGAGTTTCAGTTAGATTTATTGTGCTACAAGACAGACTTTTCACACGAGGAAACGGTGTCTTGATTAGTACTGAATGTGCATCATGAGAGATTCCTTGGATTACAAAATAATGACCAGTTTCTAACCAGCACTCCTGTGTCTTTTACCTTTATAACACTATCAAGCAACTGAGTTGACACAAATTACCTCATTTTGGCTTTGACGCATCATTTTATTTCCATTTACCACTGACTTAAGCACACATAATTACTAACTTAGGTCACAAACAAATGTGACGGACAAGTTTCACACTGAGTAAAATGTTTTATTACATGGCATTACTATCAACCTAAGTTAATTAATTAAAATTAACATAAGCTGTTGGCTAATTGCAGCCCAGGAGAAATTCTACTGCACCCAATGGTATAACATTGGAAAATTATCACAATATTTTAAAGCTTGACAAGTTCCAGTGAAAAGCTGTACATTAATAGAAGCAGGTTACCACAGTAAATAGACCAATGCTGACTTTTAGCATGGAAATACATGTGTCTTCAGCTTTGCAGTTGGTGCAGAACAAGCAACACCAATGCTGTTTTGAAAATTTTTATGTTTACATTGCAATACAAATATCCTCTAAATAAAGCGGATTTTTTTCAACAGTCTTTGGACTACAGCTGTGTGAAACATAATCTTTCTGATGACAAATGCAAAAAAAAAAATATTAATGTCAAAAAAAATTATATTAAACCCTTTTGTGAAGAAGTGAAGAAGGGGAAAGTAAATCAATATATTTTGTTTGATTGTAAGGCCCAGGGGAGATTTGTTTAGTTAACATTGCCTAAACAGAAAATGGCAGCTCCATAAAGGTATTTAGGAATCTAATTCTTACTTAGGTGCCTAAATGCCTTTTAAGTTTATGGGAATTTAAATCCTGAAGTCCTTCTGTGGCCTGCTTTCATGTGCATCCTTGGTGATGGTGACATTTGTAAAAATTAAGGGGTTTTCTTCCATTTACTAGAAGTTTTTTTCATGAGAAATAATTAAATAAGAGATGGATCCACCTACAGTATTTTGAACACCCAAAATTCAATGAGAATCCTCATGTTCACAAGAATCACCATGGAGGTATAATGGCTTGCTCTAACACGTATGCTTCCTCTCCACGGCTATTTGGCAATTGAAAGATCTTGAAATATCACCACCCTTGATGGGCCTGAGACACACAGCAGATGGACAGAGAAGAAAAAACCTACTTTTGAAAGGAGAGTTCCCATCCAAGGCAGTCTGAGCACCCTCCCCTCGTGCTGTGGTGCTGCTCCAGACAGGGTTAGTGAATGTGTAATGCTATTTTGGGGGCTATAATGAAACACAGTGGGGGCAGACGGAGGAGATATGTCTTTACCTCCTGAGTAGGTGTTTGCGGCATTTCTCTCTCCTGTGGTCGCAGTGAGCTGCCAGGAGCACTGGCCTGGCCAGCCTCAAACTCACAACTGCAAAGGACTGTTCCATGACACTGCCAACAGCAAATCTTAGAATCATAGAATAATTCTGGTTGGAAAGGGTCTTTGGAGGTCATATGGGTCCAACGCTTTCACTTTAGACTGGTCCAGCTTCCAAGTTAGAAGCTACAGTACCTATATGGAGCTTCTGCCTACCTATGTACAGTACGTAGCCACAGGGTTTATTAAAGCTCCCAAGAGCGTTTACTGGAAGCAGCTTCTCTTAAGAAAGGCACTAAGTTTTTGTTCTGTTAATACAACCTTTTACTTATCTACTGTCAAATGTATAATAACTATGGCTGTTTATATAGCTGTTTAAAACTGGCACATTAATATCAATTAAACTGAAAAATGCTGGGGCAGGGGAGACTGTGAGGTTACCAAGTTTATGGAAATATATTAATCATTGACCTGGGCAATATTTAATGCAGTTTGTTCTCATGTCCGATCCACACTCACTGACCAGTATACTGCTACCTAAATGTCTATTCCTATTTACCCCAGAGTCACACTAAGCTAACCAAACCACTCTCTCCTTGGCTTTCTTTGTAGGCAAACACTACCCAGAATTCATTTGCCTTTCTGTATTTTGTTTGCTGGTTTACAACCTTATAAAAGTCTGCTTTTCTATCTGATACTGCTTTTTAAATGAATTAATGCTAGGAGAAATCAGAATGCATTACCTATATCATCTTTATTGCCTCCTGGTGTTTTGGTATTCCTGGCATGATTTCACTCCTTAATGAACCTCCAAGCTAGAGACAGTTGAGCCATCTAAGAAATATATCTTGGTTTGGTCTCCTACCCACTTGTCAGGCTGTAACTTGTGGCAGCACTGAAGCATAGCAACACTTTGAAAGGTAACCATAATCTGGTTATTCACAGTTATGCAGCTTTTGTTCCCTTATCTGTGCACTTCCCCTCTTTCTCTTCAATGAAGACCAAATTTTCTATGCATTTCTGCAAATCATTTTTTCAGGGTAGTGCTAATGCACTTCCTTGAACCCCACACCTCTAGGACAGACTGACAGCTCACAAGCTTTCCTCTAACCTGGCATCGCTTCTGCAAGCTGACACCAAAGCTCCCACACCAGATCTCCACCTCACCCATGGAAACTGGGGCAATGTCAGCTGCTTCCTAGCACAAGAACAGGTGAAAGAATTAGGCCTTTTGACAGCAAAACCAGGAGCAATTCATTAGCATGATAAACCACAAAGACAGATTTTGTATTCATCAGGGTCACAGGCATGCTTATTGCCTTTTTTCCACTATATTTTGGTAGAAATTCCAGGCTCAACAGGCCTGATGGTTAAACTTCCATGGCTCAGATATTTTCTTTCATTTTTTTTGCAAAGCAGAATATTAAATTTATTTTAGTCCTTATTTGTCCAGAAGTGAAAAATGTCATGTGAGTCATATAATGGTTCCTTACATTGACTATGAATTAACCCTACAGATGTCCTGTCCAGTGAGGTCTCCTGAGCCAGTAGAGCAGGGTAGGGTATGTGTCACATCATGCTGTCTCTAATGTTTTGGTTGGTAGGTGCAGAGATCTGTTGCTGAAATGTATTGCTGAATTTTCCACTAAACACTCTGAAGATTTACACCAAGCCTATTGTACTTTGGCTCTCTTCCATTGCCTGGGTCCTGCAAGCAACCACTGAAAGCACAAAACCCCCTAGATTAGCCTGCTACCATGAGCTCAGATGCAATATGAGGACGCAAAGGTGTGTAAGAAAGACCCAAGAACAGGAATGAAAAGCAGAGCATCTTTTCTAATGTATTTATAATACTTATTTTTGTTTGCATTTGATGTGGGAAATCCCAGAGAAAGCTAAAGGGGAAAAAAAGAAAGATTTAAAAATAAATAAATGACAACTAAAAAACCACCCTGTTTGGTTATTTTATTCCTAACAAAAAATCTGGAATTCTTCTTCTAAGGGTTAATTCA
>VZTV01065079.1:0-13219 GCA_013400875.1 Anhinga rufa
AAAAAAAAAAAAGTTACCTGGCATTGCTTAATTCTATGCTGCTTATTATTCATGTTGTCTCTCTTCTCAAGAAATCAAGAAGGTTTTATTACTTTTTAATTTTATTTGGTCAAAATAAAACATCTTTTAGAGATGTCAGTTATTTCATCTTTATGCAGTAGTGAAAAAATACAAACAGAATGAGACTAGAACTAAAGACTATGGCAGTACAACAGCAAAAGAGTAGTTAGGAGTTGCACAGAAGAGTCAGGTAAGCCATTTGACTAAAAGTGAAAGATATTTGTGGCTATAGATAAAACCCAGATAGGTGGATAACACTGATGAGGGAGTCCTATTAGTAGACATTTTAAGTATATTGGAATGTCCCAAATCCATAGGATATTGCGATGTCTGTAAGAAAATACATTTCAAGGACTACTTGGTTTCCACTAACCCAAAGTTGAGAGTTGAGACCATTTTGTAGAAACAAAACTTAAGTCATAAAAAGAAATGTAAATCTTATGCCATCCTCTAGATCAGTGAAAAGATATTGAGCTTATAATTCTGGAAGAAGCTGGAAAGTTAACTAAGTTTACTAAAACAGTAATAAAGGACAATTTCAACCACTGTTAATAATAAAATGGACAAATGAGACAAGTTTAAAGACAAAACTTACAGACACCATCAGTGAAGCAGCTGTTCCTGGAGTACAAGGAAGAGAGATCACTCTCTGTGTAGCCTGAAGTAACTTGCAGTACCTGGTTTAAGAAATTCTTAAAGTCAAGACTGTCAAGTCATGGTGACCACAATAATTATATCTGATATATTTGGGAAAGGGATGGCTCCTGAACTGGATGTAGTAACAATAGGCTTTAGAAAAGAGAGGTTAAGAAATAGGGGGCAATAAAAAATTCAACAGTCAAGAGGAAGGATATGAAAATGCTTAGATTTATCATGGTAGGTACTTAAATAGAGATTTGTAGCAACACATTTTGTTACTTGGGTCATACACCTTTCCCTGGTGTGATGCTCTGTCCAGCCCCTGGAAATCCTGGCTGCTGCCTTGGATCTATAGCCTCTTCCTGGGTGCTATATATAGCAGGACAGTTTAAACATATGGGTTCCTCAAGCTCTCTGGAGGGGTGGGGGGTGTCAAAGGGAGACACCAAGCTTTCTCTATCCCTTTTATGACTCTGCTCCAGTATATCATGATGGATGCACAGAAGGTGCTCATAGCCATGCATAAAAAAAGAAAACAGCAACATAAGATAATTGTGATCAGACATTTTAACCATCTGTGTATTAAAAGTATACTCCATCCTGGTCATTTAGAGTCTTCCCATAGTGAGCGCAGGATGTGCTTTCTGAGAATAATTCATCCCGCTCACACTCCGTACCACCCTGGAGCAGAATAAATTGCCCTCTGGAAATGCCCGACTCTCTCTTGTTGACTGTGGAGAGAGCCCAGGTGGCTAATGCAGAGTAGACACCCAACTGTAGCCTGCTTAATGCCAGTCAGTATGGTTCAAGTTGGAAAGTGGAAACACTAGTAAGGATTTTGTATAGCAAATAACAGAAGTTACAAAAGGAAATAGGAAATTATTTTGGTGGTGGTGGTGGAACAAAAAGCTACTACTGAAATCAGAGGGCACTTGAACTATGAGAAATTAGAGGAGGTAATCGAATAAGAAATTAGTATTATAAGGAAACTTACGTTTTTTTACCGGTCTATAGTATATGGATTGTTGGTAAGGGTTTGTACAAGACACTTTTTTTATCAGTTGGTAAAAATTATGTACTTTTCCTAATAGCAGAGTGTGGGTTTCTGTGAAATGGACTGACTTCAGACAATCTGCTTCTAGTTTGCGCTTGGTATTCAAGTACTAAGGGGAGCAGGATGTAGCTGGAATGGGTGGGCATTGCCTGTACCCAATTACCCTGTACCCAGTTTTAAGCTCCAGAAGAAGCCATTTTGGTCAAAACTTGTTAATCTTTTACAAGGGTAGGAGTAGCTGAAGATGTGTGTTGGAGATGGCCAGCCATACAGCCTGCAAGTATTTTAAGGCACCTTTCAAAGTTTTCTCAGATGTAGTTTCTCTTGCATATTTTTCTCATTTCCCTCCACTCTGCCATACTGGTCTTATAAAGGATTTGCCACTAAGTGGGCTAAGTATCTCATTGTTGATAAAATTCTGATACTACACGTGGTTTCATTGCCTCAAATTCTTTTCAAGCAAATTATGCGATTGTATAGTTGCAAGTAGTTGGAAAATTTTGGTGTCTAACTTATATTCCACTCTGAATTACCCAAGATCTGAGTGCTTGGAAAGCAGTGGTACTATACCTTTATCTTTCAGAGTAATTTTTTTTTTAATTTAAGGTTTTATTTTTCCATAATCTCAAAATGTGTCAGCCTACATTGCTTGATAACAGCCTGCAAAATTAAAATCAGTCAATAATGCTAACAGATTCTGATCCATCATTTTTTATGTTGAGTGTCTGTTGGAGCAAGTTCTTTTATACCTTGATTTGCAAATCTTGAAAACAGCTTTTTTTATTATGGAACCACTGAGACAATATTATTGTACTAAAGTAAATAAGCTGCTCTATTAAGCTGTTTGGATATGCATATTGCATGTATGTGTGTGTGTATATGTGGAAAAGAAAAACCATGAAAATGTCAAGATTTGACTGCATTTATACCAGGAGGTTCAGAATTACTATTTTGTAACATGGATGAGGATTGTTAGACATGCAGGACTGCAATTAGTTTAAAGTCAGTGCCTTAAAAATGTCTGAACAGTTTTCTTTTTTAAAGTTGAAAGAAAAAATTGAAAGAGAATGAGGGCAAGGCAGGAAAAAAACCATCCCAAAAGCTAATTGTTTTTAAAAAGCTACATGACATTGAAAATTGGAACTTGGAACCGAAATGTCATCTCACTCCTAAGTATAATAAAACAGTAGATTTTATTAAATGTATTCTGGAAAGAGTAAATGAAAATTATAAAGCCTGATGTGAGTGGCAAAGAGCCCAGGCAATATTCAAAAGTGTAAACATCTAATGGCTTAACCTAACTGGGGCGCAGTCTGCTACAGCAGGCAATTGAACAGGGGATGTCAATATTTAAAAGCAGCAGAACTGATTTTTGAAACAGATGGCTTTTCTTCTTCCTGCGTGCAGTACAAATATATATTTTTAAAGGCTTTAGGGAATATTTAGATGATGAGATTATGTGTCTCCTTTTAATATTGACCCTTTTAAAATTTTTAAAATTTTTAAAATTTAAGGTCACTTTGATCTTTCTTCTTTCAGGCATGAAATTGCCATCTTTAAATTGCATTATTCACTCAGTTACAGAACTCATTCATTCCAGAGCACATCCTTTATACAAAAATATTGCAATATCATCTTGTCAGCTTTGAAATGGAGACTCTTCTTAAAAAGACTGTTGAGTTCTTGAAATAATTGACCTAAAATTTTCTGAATGGACATAATTATCATGGCATTTCTAGTATATTGATCACCGTCATTTTCACAAGCTTGAAAAAGTGTTCTTGGACTTTGGAAAATCTAAATCCATGTCACTTCTGTGCCTTCTGGAGTGAAATCACATGGAGTGTACTGTGCTTAGATCAATAGTCATATACCATAGGGGTGTGCGTACAGAGACATTCATGGAAATGAAGGCTACTGTGTCTTCCTAGATTTAGAAAAAAAAATGCTCTACTGTGTATGTTTCTTCCAAATGGACTTGAGACAGTTATTTCTCAGTCAATATTTTCATAATCCAGAGACAGATTCTTATTTCAGAGCATGTAGATGCTAGTTGTGACGTCTGAAAACCAAGACATGCCTGCATGAAAAGTAGGTAAGGGAAATGACCAGAAATTTTGATTTTTTCTTCACAGAGTCACTTCAATTCTGTGATAACTCAGAAAGCAGCTGAATGGACCTTTATAAAACATATGAACTAAGTCACTTCTAAGTGGAGACAGCTGGGGTCTATTTAATATCCTGTGTAAAATGGTAGAGGTCAGCTTCCTGGCATAACTTAGGAGTTTTATTTCATGAATCTCCTACTGCTGCAGGGACCTGGGGTGATGGTGAGGCTCTCTAACTAAAATGTGCTGTAAGGAAAAGCTCCAGGGCCGTAGTTCTCATTCTAGCTCTGCATTTGGTGTGGGATGGTAGGAAGCGTCTTGTGGCCTGTGGTATCTGCGCATCCTCATAGATGTCTGTTGCATGGGTGCTTATTAATGCAGGCAACTAGTCTCATTTTTTTTGTTCCAATCCTATATTCGTAAGATTTAGGCATTAGAATACTAATTGAAAATCATCGAGAAGTTACACTTTGGACAAGAAGTGATTCTCAAATGTACTTGCGACCCTAAATACCTAGGTTATTTGGGACCTTGGTTCCTAAATCACTTAACTTATCTTGACAGTTTTATGATGTCTTTTTTCCCCTTGCAATTAATGCAGCCATATCTTTGCTATCTAAGATCGTACATTTCCTTAATGTGTTCCCTGTATCTATTCAATTTAATTACTCTCGATTCCTTGAGTTTGGAATCTTATTTTGTTTTCTAACTCCTGCTATTCCATTGTATATTGGCCATGTGGGTAAAAAAAAAACAACATTCGTCTTTGTAGGCCAGTGCCATTGGTAAGTGTTCACCCATGCACACAGAAGTTACACAATATGGTAACTGATATCATTGATAGGCCAGTGACACACGGATTAAAAGCCTGTAGTGCAATAATCATGAAAATTCAAATAAAAATTGTACATAAATAATGATGCCCAGTATTATTAAATACATTTCACAGTGTGAAAATTGGGCTTTTCCTTGACTACATATTTAAATAGGAGATACATGGAAGCTCTAAAGAAGAACTAAGAGGGATAATTGTTTCTGTTAGATGGAAAAAAGATGGAAATTGAAAAAAAATAGTAGTGTGTCACTGGAGTAGGCAAGCTGACCACTGCCAGAAAAGGCTTTTGTAGACTGTGCTGATTCTGTGGGCCCTGTATGGTGTGTAGTGTTGCCTGTTTAGTCAACTGTACAAGGGCTCAAGACCATCAGCTGTGGTATAAGTTTCTGTGCTGTTTCTCCAAACAGAGGTAAATAGGATGGTTGTAGGATTTGGGGATGGATTAGAGAAAATAGTGAGGAGCAACTCCTTCAGCCCTCGACGTCTCGTGGCTTATTCTTGAAATAAAAATAATCAGATCAATAAAACAATTCATATATGGCTTAGAAAGGGTTAGAACAATTTCCATCTCACCCAGTATTTTTCTGAAGTGAGAAAGAGCAGATAGCTTAGCGAATGGTGTAAGCGCAGGACAGACCTGAAGTGATAGTTCCTGGCAAATTAAGGCTCGGCAGTTTTGACACCAACTTGCTCTATGATCTTAAGTAATCTGTGTCCACTGCTTTGTAAGTCCACGCAGCATTTGCAAGCAGATGTGTGAGCCAGCCCTGCCTCATTCCCAGGCAGATGCCTACTCGCTCTGCCGGTGCTTTGAGCCAGCTGGAAGCTGCGTAGCCATGTTAGCGCTGCAGAGCCTCAGCCATTACGCTCTGCTGTCCTCCGATCTTCCTCAGCTCGGCTGGAGCTGACACTGCCTGCCTGGACATTGCAGAGCATGCTCTCCTTTGCTTGCAGAGCTTGGGTAGATGTACTTGTTTTCATTTGCCTACACATAAAAATGTTTTAGCGCTCCGGGAAGCAGACCTTGTTTTGCAAGATTTATTATAGTTTGCTCATTTCTTTCAGAAATGTGAAAGACATTGTTGCAAAACAACCAAAATACAGTTTTGTCATGTATTATATCTGACATACAGCATCATTTACAAAATGCTGAATTTATTTCAAAACTACCCATGCATTACAATGTAAACCCTCATCTCATGCTGCTGAAAGACGCCTCAAAAGAAATAGTTGCCTTTGCCCCGAAGTAGTAAAACAGTCGAATAAAATTTATTGCCAGCTCAAAATGCTACTAACACCTCATTTTCATTGCCAAACTCTGCAAATAATCTTTAATTTGTTTTCTTTTACATATGTGTGCAAGAGCTTAAAGGAAATACTTAAAGAGCTGTACAGCCTGTAGAATACTTCATTCCGTGTGCATTAATCTTTAAATGGCTGGCTCACAGTGCCGTGTAAACTGGCTGGAAAAGGAGGAAATGTGTATTAGACATCTACCTGAAGAGCCGGAGGACAAAAGCACCTGAGACTCCTATAGAAATAGACATTTTTCTTTTTCTTTTTCTTTGCATGTGCTATGAATTAATTTAAAATTTTAAAAAATACAGCTTAGTAGAAGAAATGACATGACAGCCAAGGAGCTTGTATGGCCACGTGTGAATGACTGTGAATGGGAAAAAAGCAGCCATGAAGTCCACATTTTTAAAAACTTGTGAGATTTAATGTCTTAAATTCTGATGAAACGTGTAAGGAATTTGCATGCTAATGGAAATGAGGATCCCTTTTTATGTATTGAGTGTTTAAGGGCAATTGCCCCCTGGCTAAATTTATTAAGCCAGAAAAATCTTGTAAATTTCTATTGAAGGTTTATTAGTCCCATTTGTTTCTGTTCTGTACAACATGAATATTAAACTCAATCCTGCAAGTTTGTCGCAGGTGAAACTCCCTTTCAAATTAAAGGAAATTCTGGACCTGAGCCAAAGCCAGTTAAATACATGCACTAACTTCGTGAGACTTAGGTAAAGCCTGTTGTGTGTAGAGCTTTTTAGGATTGATCCTGGTCTGTGGGGGTTGAGTGAATAGGGCAGAGGCATTTTCAGTGTCTTTTTTTTTTCTTTTGACTTCCCTCTCATTTTGTTTTAAGTTCCTCATGAGAAGAAATATTTTAAAATATTTTCAAAAATCATTTGAACATAATCTGGAATCCCACCGAGTAAAATTGCTCGGTTATAGTCTTCCTGGGAGAGAGTCATCTCTCCTAAATTCAGTTAAATTCAAGCACCTTGTCTAAATTAGTCATCTAAGCGTCTTCCACAGCAAGCAGGGAGGGACAGTACCCTCGCCCCGCCCTGCTGAGTGATTCAACCAACCTACTTCTTTCCCTTGAATATATGGAGGACTACAGGACCCGTTCAGACTAACCACCAAACCCCTGAGCAGCAACATTACATGAGCTGTATCTCTTCCACGGCAGCTGAGAGGAGAACTCAGAGCTCCATGAGCTCTGCTAGGCTCTTGTGTAGATGGATGTCATTTGATCTGTCTGATGATGGGTAGCCAGAGACAGCTGCCTTCAACTGAGTTGTTAGTTTTCTTGCAAGCCTTAAATCTGCTTTCTGTATGGGCTGAATTTAAGTGTTACCTTAACTTTGTATTCCCTTCGTTTTGATGCTTTGGTTTTAGAATAAATATCCCCTCACTGTTTTCTTTCTCTTATAAAATTAGTTTTTCTTTTAGAATGCAACTTATAAAGAGGAGTACGATGTTTAGGTGCATAAATCTGGCTGCCTCCCAAAACCTGGCCAAATCTGTTTGTTTGTCTTACCCATGTGAGCAATTGCCTTTGTCTTTTGTTTGATTTTTGGAAATTTGTTTGATTTTTGGAAATCACCTGAGTGCTATTTACTTTTGGGCAGATGGGATGTGATTCATAGTATGTCGAGTGGTGGTGGCAGGACACGGTACAGTGCCGCTGGCAGGTCGATTGAGTTCACTGTGCTCCCTTCCAGGTTTTGCTGAAGTGAACGGAGGAATTCCCTTTGTCTGATCTTAATGGTGCCCCTGACATCACGGCACATGGGCTTCTTGGGAATACATCTGGCATCAAAGCCTGGTCAAAGTCATTCCCCAATGAATGTGTTGTGCTTCGACAAGTACTGTGAACTGCATCTCTGTTTTATGTCTTTTAACCTCATGCATGTGTGAAAATCAACACACAAAATGTAAGACACCTTTTGGATTTTCACTTGGTCTATTGCTGAATGTGGCAACTGCATTTGCTGCCTAACCACCGTGCTTGCGTTGGAAGTGGGTGGATATGTCTGGTCCATTTTCAGGAAATTTTGAGCAGTTCTAGTGAATCTATAAACAGGTTCTTTCAACAGATTTAGACATTTTTTAAAAGTTGTTTTCATGTGGCTTAAATATCTGGTGTTAAATTGCTGTTTCCATTTGTAAGATAGCAAGAACTGTTCATATACGTTGCTGTTTTCTGGTCCCCCAGGTAAAGACTGGGAAAGCAACAGTTCACAGTTTTGTTCATTTCAGAATTTAAGGAAAAACAAATATTGTGATGAACTCTCTGGAATAAATCATGAACATCGTTTTCAGAGATGTATGGCCATATTCAAAAATGAGCTTGAGTCTTAAAAGTAATTTAAAAATTAGGAAAGAGAGACTGTGGTACAGATAAGGACACTGTGGTGCAACGGGGAGCTCACATGCAGGGCCCCAGTTTGTGGAGTTCTCACTGCATGGGTAAGAGAAGCCAGATCAGGAACCACAAACACCAACTATCATAGTAGGTAGGGATTTAAATGGCATACAGGGATTTACATGGCTCTGTCCAGGTAATGACTGGCTGAGCATAAGGAAGAGAAAAATTACCTTTTTTGGCCTTTTGTCTTTCATTCTATGTGCACAGCCAATTAATTTTTTTTTCCTTCTCTGCTTTCATTTCTGAAACACACCAGGCATATAAGAGAGATGAAGCTTTAGATGATGTATACTTCCTCAGAAGTCACTTAGGTTATTTGCGTGCTGGAAGTAAAGCACAGCGTAAGTTCTTTGGTAGTTAAGGGCTAGCGGACCATGCAAGATCAAGATCTGTGACAGGTTTTTTCTGCACACTACTACCCTAACTCCAAAATTGCATTTTTGTACTGACAGATCTAGAAATTTTTCATAAAATACTGCTCAAAGCTTGTGTTATGTCAACTGACTGTGCTGTCATAGCAATAAATAAACAGACTCTGTAAGAAGTTTGCACCTGATTTCCCAGAGTGGTGCTTGTTTCATTCTCTTACCAAGTATTTTCTTTGCTATAATGTCATCTAGAGAGCCAAGAATGTTGTATTTAAGAAATAATACACGATAATAAACCCAAATATAAGTAAATGTGCGTGACAGTGAACGATGCAGTTTTACCCTGTTTTCCTCCCATGTATACTAATTGCTTTCTGTTTAATACATGGATATATGGCATGTTACATTAAAAAGCCTACAGATTTCCTTAATAATTCCTTGAATACATTAGAACACAATTCAAAGGAGTAAAAAGAATGAATGGTTTTCAAATTAACAGCTTTTAGTAACATGTACGCTATTTATTGACTTAGTGCGTATCAGTATTGTCAACTTTAGCCAATTTAGCCTTTTATTTTTCTTTAGGCTTTTTTTCCTTCTGTTTTCCTGCTCTTTTGCTTTTGCAGTGGAGTTCACAGTATTGTTGAACTGTGGAAGTTTTCCCTTTCAAGAAGTCAGCTCTTGATCCTTCTTTGAGAAACACAGACCATTTGGTCCCATCTCTACCTATGAAATGTTGTAGAAATATATTTTCTTACAAGGCTTTAAGGTGTCATTGTCACAAATCACTACAACAATACTTTTTCTGAGGGTCTTAATCAAAACTGTTGTTAATGCCAGTAAAAGAACCACAGCAAGACCTTTTGCACTTAGTGCTCTCTCTCCCCTCCACATCATCCTCACCATACCTGCTTTGGACTCCTTTCAGCTGCTGCCAGTATTAGCCCTTCTTCCTAGGAAGTGGTAGCAACGTCATCAGGGCTCAGGTGTATTTGCAGCATTTGGCAAGCCCCCTTATCTTACTTGTTCAGTGGCTCTGATGACCAGATTTGCCCTTCAGAAATCCTATCAGTCAGGCTGTGGCTGCTTGTATTCCTGAGGGCTTAGTGTACACTGGAAGGTTAATTTGAATTCAGACAGAACTTGAGTTTTATGTACAGCCGCCATGCCCCAGTAGAATTGTGGCTGTAGAGTAACCTGGAGGTCATTCAGGAACAGCAGTTCCTGAATTGATGGTAAGCACCAAAACAGTAGACCTGCCATCTTCTGTGGTACCTTCTTGGTTTTTAGGTTTCCCCATGCACCTCTAAAAAGCAAGAGCTTGGAATCAAATCTGCATTGGAATTACTTACCACTTAAAAATGCTGAATTAAACACCTCAGGAGCTGCTGTGATATTGCAAGGATTTAAAATATGAAATGGTACAGAGTATCAAACAGGACATTTAATTTTTTGCTGTGAATATTTTTTGTATGGAGTAGAGGGTTATTACTTCCTTTGTTATTTTTGATATGTTGGCATCACCATTAAGTCTCAAGTGTAGACAAATTAGATAATTAAGCTACTAAAGAATGAATGATAATTTATACTGTTGTAAAATCTTCCGAAGATGAGTTGTTCGTTTTATTTAAATCTAGGAAAGAGATGACAGCATAGATTTAGATCAAGTAAGTTTGGCACAAGCGTGAATTCAAAAGGTAAACTGAAATGTGGAGTCTTTAACAATCAGTTTGACTGTGAGCTACTCATGAATAAAGACTGGATTTTGTTGTATCCCATCTTGTACCAGGTACAACTGGGAGTCCAGAAAAATTTCTGTGCTCCTTTCATATGAATTAAATAAAACCAATATTCAGACATAAGTTTTATTTACATGTTGAGCAATTTAAGGAAAGTCAAAAGGAATGCAGCTGTCCCTGATGAAGGTATTCTACAGAAAATCTGAAACACTTAATAAAAGATGCACATGCACTGCCAATGAATCGGAGCATCTTATTTTGTACTCTGAACTGGAAGCATACGGAAGCTTACTGGAAGCTCTGAGTACTGTATAACGGCAGTGTACATGACTCTGAAAGGCAGTGTACATTTGCTTGCTCAAGGATCACATGAGAGCACTATGAATAGGTCGGACAGCTATTGCTGATCCTAAACAATCTGTCAGCAACTGTCTTCATAACAGGCCATGTTATTTTTCTGATTTGGGGGTGACTTGGCCTATCCCTCGCAGAGAGAATCTGACAGTCTGGTACAGCAGTGCACAGGAGTAAGTGTAGGCACCAGCAGGCTGGTATTTTCCCTCGGTAATGGCAGTTGCTCACTGTGTGGCTAGGCTCGATTTAAAATAAATTGCAATGAGATGAAGCTGGACTGATGAGGAGTTAAGTATTTCAAAAACTGGTGAACTGTAGGATGAGTCCTGAAAGTGAAGTTCTGCAAGGCAGGATATTGTTTGAATTAGTGAGCCTTACCAGATCAGTTTCTGGTCCTTGCCTATTAAAAGTCATCTCCCTTTGCAAAGAAAGTGAACAAGAAATGGTAGTGTGAGGGCTAAAAAAGACAGCACGCTGCTATAAACAAAGAGAGGTGCAGAGAACGTCTTGTCAGGCGTATTTTTCCCCTGAAGTAAAACCCTTAACAACTAGATCTTTTAGTGACTTGGGTGGCACAGTGAGTGAATGTACTTGGCCTTTTCATCTTTTGGGCACAAATCTTGGCTTCTGTCAAAAATGAAAATTAGTTTTGGTGGTTTCATCGGAGCAGACATTTGTCTGCATCACAAAACCATTCAGTCTGGCACCAGGGCTCGTCGTTGCTCGAGTGGGGCCCAGCGCAGGAGAGCAGGGGTGTTGCAGGTCATGGCTACAGTCGGTACTGAGCGTTGAAAGCTTGCCCGTTCAGTCCACACTATCGGACTTTAGCCAGTGCTATTTACTTCACTTTCAAGAGCATCTATTTCTCTCTGTCACTTTCTCTGTCTCTCCACCTCACACACACTTAAAGAACAAAAACATCTTTTATACAGCTAAGCATTTTAAATAATTTTTCCAAGTCAGAAAGGGAGAGAGACTGGAAAAAATTACAGCACAAAGCTCAGCTTGCAGATGAACGATTGCCTTGTCATCCTAATATCCCCTTTCCTTCCCTTAAACCTAACTGGTGAGTGGGCTATAAGCAAGAATATTGGCTGGGCTGTGCTGGAGTAGGTCTCCAGGACAGGACTTTCTGCTGCCTTGCTTTCATCATGCAATTGCTTCTTCGCAGTAGCTCTTTCTGGTCTGTGCACAGCAGATAATGAATGAGTGACTGCAGAGTTGAAAACATCTATCTGCACAACATCTGCTTGTCCTAGATAAATTCATTTATTTTATCTGATGTTATGTTCTGCCCTTTTCTGCTCTTTGCCTGAAAGAGGTTTCTTCTGAAGACAAGACATCCTGCTGCTCTTTCCTGGAAGGCTAGCGAAGCAGGAAAAATATTCACAAACTCCAAGAACCCAGTAGAAATGTAGAGATGAAGGATTTGAGACGTAAAGTTGTCATGAGCAGTGTAGAGATACCCAAGCTTATTTTAATTAATTGAGTTTGACTCTAGGCGTCTGACTGCTGCTGGATGGAGCTCATGGTGGGCTAGTTTGCTGCGCTGCAGGCAGTGCTGTGCTGTCTCATTGTACATTTTCAGTACCAGGATGGGTCAGCTGAGTATGGTCTAAGTGTCTCTGCATTATGTTGCAGTCTGCCATGGAGGCATATCCTAAGTATCTATGCACATTGGTGCAGCTGCAGCTGGCATGACAAGCACATGGGGAAGCTCCTGAAGACCCCATATGGTTTTGAAAAGGCAACGTAGGTTTTGCATTACTATGTGGTTTTACAAATGTTATCCCAGAAAAATGCACTTAAAATATGAGATAACTTTGAATTTAGTGGCCTTTTCATCTGTGTGTGCTGTTTTTTCTGTCTAAAAGTCCTTCACTAAAGCTCCCTCGAGAGGAGAAAAATCTACGTCTGAAATACCAGCTTTCAGAGGCCTGGAGGAGTAGGTGACTGCTGATTAAGATGCAACAGAGCAGCATGTCCTGAACAAAGGGAAAGAGCTCTGTCATACGTTTGAGAGTGTGAAGCTCTATTTCCTGTTTTGCTACATGGGACATGGTTCTCGTAATGCACATGTTCCACTCCACTTGCCCAGCTATTGTCTTCTTCAGCTGAAATACGACCCCTTTGTTAAAATACATTGGGTATATGTGATTCCAAGTAGAGACTGGTTTCTGTTAGCAAAGTCTTTTTCCTCTTCAAAAGCAAGAAAGGAGAAGGTAGCTAATACTAAAAGTATGGGGAAAACTGTTTTTTTCAAGGAGTACGTAGTTTAAGAAGTTGGGGTGAACAAAGGACTTGCTACTGAGTGGCTTCCAGAGAACAGAATAGTCTAAGGCTGCTG
>VZTV01065085.1:10248-21555 GCA_013400875.1 Anhinga rufa
CTGCCGTCGGGGGCTCCGCGCCAGTGCGCGGCTCCCCGCCGTCCGGCTCCCCGCGGAAAAACGGCATCGCCCCTCGGCCCTCCCGAGACGGGAACGCACTGTTGAAATCACTGTCCTTTCAAGGCAACAACAACAGCAACAACAACAACAAAACTAAACCAAAACGAAACCAACCAACCCAAAAAAAATGCGTTACGATTCCTCCCGACATAGGCAAATCAGTTAATATCCAGTAAATAGAACAATCACAAACCTGGGAAACACCTGTTATTTAAAGGAAAAAATAATGTGTTATTGGCAGGCTTAGCTCTACCTGTCCGTGAAAGGTAAAAGAAAGTCCTCTGGCATAACTTCTGTGGCAGGCTTTCTACTATCTTGCGGCTCAGTATTTTTAACGATGTGAGATGTTTCGCTCTGCTTTGTAATTGTGCCATGCAAGCTCAGAAAACGCAGAAATCCAAATAAGTAATTGCTTAACAAGAAGATCTGCCAGATTCTAACTTAATCAAACTTGAGATGAGGATCACAGAGCCTGGCTTGCACACGTTCAGGTTTCCTCATCTTTTCTCAGTTAGCACTTAAAAATAAGGCTGAGTTCACAACTTCACAGCATTTGGACAGTATTCGGCCAGTTCCTCTTTGCGAGAGGACCAGGCTACATTTCTCCGCCTCTAGGCTTGGGATCTTTAAATGATCAAGGCACAGAGATGCGCTGGATAAGCGGAGCAGAGCTGCAGCCCCGCATGCCCGTTGCGTTAGGCGATCGCACTAAGGTTTACGTGCTCTGTGCCCTGTTGAATGAAGACTTGCACCGTTGAGACACAGACAAAACAAAACGTAATCGATATTTAAGTATGCTTTGCTCCTTGACTACCAAAGCCTATTTTCTTTTTAATGTCTCCTCAAATGCACGGCACGGTTGGCTTCTAAGCTGCCTATGTAAAGACCCTCACCCTTCAGCGAAAAGGTTCGTGCTTCTTGCTCTTTAGAGCCAGCCTGACGCAAGGAAGAGAATGCAAGTCTGGGAGGCAGAAAAAATCTCAGGGAGATTGTCCCAGCTTTCTTGCATGGTGGTGAGCAAGTCATTAGCCTAATTAGCCTGAAATTAGCGTTTCAAAGCCACAGGGGATGCAGGTTTTAGGAGTCCACGAAGGGCTCTTGGGGCAACTAATGCAGAGGTGTTTTGCGCTGACACGACCAAGGGAAGTCAATCCCAAACACTTCTTGCCGATAAATTCCAGTGGGGAAAAGTCGACAGGGTCCTTTTCCAAAGGAAATCTTTTAAATCAGCTTTACTTTTTGATATTTTGTTGTTGTTGTTGTTGTTCAGAGACTGAAAGTCATTTCACTCTGAATTAAATTGAGAAACAATTTAGGCAACCGTAGAGGAAGGGGAGGGAGTAGGAGGTGGAAGATGCAGACGAAGGGAAAACTCACTCTTTTGATGTGATAGTGTCTTTAATCCTACTAACCTTTTAAACAGCAAAAAGCCGGCTAAACTTTCAAGCAACTAAATGATGTGCTAAGGTCTTTAGATAACCTAGGTGAAGCACCTAGGAAAATTCTTTAAGGAAAGCCATAGCCTCACAAAATCCAAGCTGTCTTTAAGTAAATGAAACCTTAACACTGCACAACCTTAAAGAGTCCAATCAAAATATTAACGTTACTCAGTTATGACACAGCTGTGGCAAAGAGGTTCCTCAGTAAGAACGGAAAGAAAAAGTGTTAACTGTGGCAGAAGATGCTTTTCTGAGCAATTTCATTCTACACATTTCAAAAGAAGGGGAGAGCTTCATATTCTTGGTGCTCTCAGATAATGAGTGTATTATCTGTTTGCCAAAGTAAAAATGAAATGCTACAATTTCATCGCAGCATTTTGTTCATGTGGTTGCACTTTGGTTTAAAAGGATTTGGGTCTTGGGGGGTTTTTTGCTATTCACCAGGGTAAGATACAGATTTTGTGCTATTCAAGAAATTATATTCCAGTAATGGTTTCAAAATAAATGGGCTTTACTAGGGAGCTAAGGAAATTAACGATTTCAGTTCACTGAACTGATCCAGTATATGCAGTTTTCTGTGAGAGAAGTTCCAAACAGGTGAAAGCAAAGATGTGCCAGGAGACAATCTACCAACTACAGCCTCTTGAATTTTCTCATTAGGCATTTTGGAAACACAGCCAACAGGAATTAGCACTGCTCCACACTGTTCAAAACCTTCCAGAGAAGCTTAAAAACAGCTATAACTTTAAAATACAGAAAAGCAAACAAGAATTTAACGGCTGAAGTGACTGTATCATTGAAACCTATCCCTCTCCCACAAGCACACACATTTACTATGAGATCCACTTCAGGATACCTGCTCCCACCTTTCATAAAGCACAAAATGTTTCACAGTACTGTAACAAATTTAAGTTTGGTACTGTAAAAGACCAAAAAGCTATAAGAAGGGGACAGAGAAGTTTAAGGCCGTTGCTAGTGTTGTAGCTGCGTAGCTCCCAGACAAACCGCTCTAGATCAAAATGAGTCCAGATTTGGCAACCTGCTTAGTCCTGACTTTGTGGTCAAGATGAGCCAGCCAGGAACCTAAGTGATTTTTACTACCAGAGCAGAACTGCACCCTATCTCTAGCTACAGCCAGTTTGTGGCCGTACAACTTATATATGTGAAGAGGGGGCAAAAATGAGCCTTGAATCCTACAATCAGTCTGCTCAGAATCAATACACTACAAATTCAGTGCAATAGCATATTAAAGAAGCCTGAATTTCCAAATTCTGGATCATCTTTGTGCCATCTCAGTATTTTTTCCTTTAGGAAGTTCTCCATGCAGTCCTTCTCCAGCCAGCTCAGAGCTGGCTAGCTGTGGCCTACTAGTTGCTGTGCAGCACTGAGACATTCTAGTAGCTCTGCAAGAATCAGCTTGGGACCCATCAGCATGGTGGTCAGCTTCAAGGCTGAGTGAGATCCTGCAAGGTACTGAGATGTTTCTCAAGCTGCTCCTTAACACTCCCAGTTCTGCAAACACAGAACAGTGACCCCGGTGGAAAGATGATGATACATGGAAAGATCTGCTACCTCTGGTGGCAGCCATGCCAAAGCAGCAGTGCTGCTCATGGCTTTAACAGGTCTTGGGAGTGGTACAACTGCATTCACATGCTGCTAATTCAGTTTCTGGTGGCTCTGCACTGAACCCAGTCAGATTTCTGTGCCCTCTTCATTGCATAGTTAGAACCAGATAATAATCTGGGCCTGATAACCAAGAGGAATAACCTGGAAGATGCAGGAATAACCACCATCTCAGAACACTGGAGTTACTGTCTATTGTGTTTCCCATGTTACTAACCATGTTTTCCATTGCCTGAGATACCCCACTATGCCACTATCATCCTAGACAATGGTGAGCTGACTGCAATTTCCACTGTCCTATTCTCATTCCATTCAGCTGCCTTACAGCAGCTCTCATGTTCATCATTTTTATGAAGGCCAGAAACGAATTATTTAGATACACAAGTATTTATTTGCTACTTCTGCCTTTCTCTGCCAAGAGCTTACAGTAATAACTAAAAGTATAGCATAACTCAGCATAACCAACAAACAGGGATAATTCATTCCACCTCACAGTCTTAGAAGTAATAGAAGAGTAGGTAAACATTTCATCCAAAATGAATAAATGTTATATATAACCAAGCAGCATCACTGAAGTGAAACTGTTACTAGTGATGCCTGCTATCAAAACCATGGGGCAGGTTTTATGCAAGTCTAGAAGTTTAAGATGAGTTTTGAAAGATGTTGACTTTAATATTACCCCTCTGTGAAGGAAAGAAGCTTTCAAGCATATTCGTTAAAACATAAGTTTTCATAAGTTTATAGAAACTTCTCATAATTTTGACATTTTGGGAAAACTCGACATTAAGCTATATTTTCTGTGTTGCTCCTTCTCTGTGCAGTGCAGCTGTGATTAAGAAAGAGCTGGAAGATTGTCTCTTAACCATTTGTGCATTTTGTTGATACTTAAGCTGCTGAGCACGGATTTGATCCCAGAGAAACTCTGAGAAAATCTACTTAGTTGACTCTAATCATGCTGTGGAGAACAAAGCAATGTTCCAGCTATGCTGAGGTTTTTATCAGCACATCTCCTGTGTCAGAGACAAGGGAGAGCAATACACATTGCTGATGCACTAGGAGTTGGTCTCTCTGAAGAAAGATTTTGTGGCTGGTTAAGAATCACCTGTGTGGTGCAATGCAGTCCCAAGAATCCAGGATATGGCTAAATGGTTTCTTAAAAACTATAATCTGATATTTGTAATGTAATTAAAAATACTAGATCACAAGCAATTTTTTTCTCAACAAAAGTTTGTAAAATAAAACATCTTAATAACATCCACTATACAATTCTAAAATTGCTGACTAGCACTGAGCAGCTTCTTGGTTAAATTGGTCTTTTTCTTGTAGTTAATTAAGATTATTCCATCTATTTACTTAACATTCACATTCATCTTATAGCAAAATACACAACTGGTTTAAAGCCTTTGTTGACAATACGTACCACACTCCAGTAGTATTCTAGATCTTAAGCAATTTTTCCAGGTATTAAACAATATTTGCATGATTGTTTAAATAAGGACTGCCAATATATTCCAAGCATTTTTTTTTTCACTTGTTAGTTACTTTATTTATGGATACATTTTAGTGGACACATTAAATCTTGTTTGTTTGTTTGTTTGTTTTTTTCTCCCTGCCCTCCCACCCCCCCCAAAAAATATGGACTAGCTTCTAGAAGAGAAGGAAATTTATACAATGAGCATTAAAAGACTTTCAAATAAATTTTAGCTTAAGGAGACTTATGCTGCAAAGTTTTTGTTTGCAAGGGCTATTTTTGCCACTTTTATATATTTTTTCACTCCAGAGGAGACAAAGTAAGAGACAAATTATTCTAAAATAACAGCAAGTTATGAGAAAATATCTCATTTCTCTAGCAAAATTTCTACAGGCCTCAGCTTTAAATATCAGGCCAATCTAAATGAGTTTATCAATATTTTCCAAAATAAAATTAAGGTACTTGAATCTTACAATTGAGTTGTAGGTGTAGCAACTAATGACTTCCTCTGCTCTTATCATGTCAGAGCTTTGACACTACACTAGAGATTAAAAGTAAATTATGTAGCATGGTTTAGGAAGCATCGTGGTGTTGAGTTGATGGTGGGACTTGGTGATCTTAGAGGTCTTTTCCGACTTTAATGATTCTATGATCATTGTCTCCTTAACCAATAAAGTCAGCAGCTAGAGTTTCAACATCATTTCTTCTAAAGGATATAAACTCTCCTATTTGATACACACTGACTGAAGCTCAACAGTATTGACTGCAGTTCAACCGTATATTAATCCAAGTGCATTTAAAAAAAAAAAATTTATTATGATTTAATTTTAAGTTCCTTACATTAAAAAGAATATAACACTATTATTTAAGAAATAAAATTTGGAAAAAGCAGGGCTGATGTATAGATATTAAATTTCAGGAAGGTCTGTCTTTGCAGACTAACTTTACCCTTTTAAATGAAAAACAATTTCTTTTATCTACACAGAGAGAAGTCACATCTAGTCATAGAGGCCCACACAGACTCTGCTTTTAGAATGACCTTGACAAAGGCCATGAGGTTATTGTCTTTCCTGATCTATTTATGTCCTTTACACAGAACATAATTTGGCACAGTGCTAAACCACAATGTCTTCTCAGGAACCTGGCACCTTGTTCATGGAGGAAGGTTGTCTTGTTTTCTTGCTGGAAGTATATGTACTCTTGAGGAATTACTCAGCTGCAAACCCCTTCTTTTTTTTTTTAATGAGTTTTTCTAGTACAATCACTGTACCATACACAAAGGCTAGCGCTTGCAGCATGGAATATATGGCCAAGGATACAGTGGTGTAAAACAGAAATGCCCCTTTTAGCAGCATCCCATACTTGTTGTCAGTTTATAATGGTTGACTCATAATTGCTGCTCATTAACTTTTAACCACCCTACTAACCAGCAGAGTTCAAGTTAATCACCCAGGATTCCTATGTAACAAATGAAGTTCAGAGATCCCCAGAAAACAGATCCACAAAAGTTAGTACATTAAGCATACAGCCTCTTAATTCTTCCAATAGCAAATGCTAAGGAGAAGAGTACTACTTAGCCTGTTCTCATCAAAGTAGTTCAGATACCTAATTCCATCAGCAGAGCTAGAAATCTCAGGAAGTTCCAGTCTATTTTCAAATAGTTTAAAAAATACTGAGTTTTTGGGTAGAAGGTGATGGGAGGCACCGCTACTACCTCCTCTTGGTTATGTTTGTATGGAATTTGGCCAGTTCAGAATAAACCTGCTGGACAGAGGTGAATGCCTAGTTAGTCTGTCAGAGACTGTGAAGCCAGCTAGAGCTTGGATGTAAGCCTGGTGTTGCCAGGAAATAACCAGTTTTGTGGATTCATCACAGCAACGATTTGGGTTACGTTGACCAGGGAAGTCATCTGTGGAAAACAGACCAGTGGAAAAGTCCAGGATACAGATGCGTAGTGCAGGCTACTGCCCTCCACCTCACTTTCAGTCCATTTACCAGATGATTCTTAAAGGAGGCCAGCAAGAAAAAACATACAATGAGAGCAAATAGATATTTTGACTAACCACAGCACTCAGAAACACAGAGTAACACATTATATAACCTAAGTTACTATAGAGTTTACTATCAAGATAAGTCAAACAGACCCTGTCTACTACAAAGAAACAAAGCTAACAAAGCTACAGTTAAGTGAGATTTGATCAGATCTTAAACATCACTGTAAGAATATGGGGGGGGTTGCGTTATTGTTTTGGGTGCTGGTGCTGTTCCTTGATGACATTAGCTCCTTCCCAATGTTTCTTTCTCCTCTGCTCTCTTATCCCATGAATAACTCTATATAAGCTTCTAAGCGTTAGGCAAAATTTCTGTACTCTCAAGAGCTTCATCACATCTGCCACAGACACTCAACATTCCCTTCCTAGTTGCAATGGTTATCTGAACTCACTGTTTGCGGCTTCTGTTATCACTCAGTTAGGTTCAAAATAAGTAAAAACAGGGGTGTGTTGGCCTGAGATGACCTAGTTATCAGTTCCTCATTTTTAATCTCATCTGACCAGATGGGATCAGATTTTGAAGCCCTCAAAACCATCTGAATGGCACATGACTGCTATAAAGGCTGTAAAGTGTAACTGTAGTGCACAGTGTCCTGCGAAAACTTCTAGGAATCTTCATCTACAAGCAGGCTTTGTGAGGATCAAAATTTTGCCCATAGGCACATGTTGCAGTAATGACCATAGTTGCAAAGCCAGCCCCTACTACTTTTGTTAGAAGCTGTCTCCAACTACTTATATCTAAGAACTCAGCATTGTAGCATCAGTATCTTTACCACTACAAAACAAAATCTGAGAACAAGGTGTTAAGAAAATTCTAACAAACCAGACCCTTCCTCTCCATTCTCTCCAATAATTTTATCTTCATGACTGTTCATACAAAAGAGTCATAATGCATTTTATGTATCCAGTATATCATCTATCCCTCAAGGTCTTCACAGTTTTTCTTGCTAAGATACATTTTATGTTAGTCTTGAAAACCTAGATAAACTTTCTTTCACCTGTACTCTGGTGCAATATAAAATTGCATTACTGTAAAGAAGCATAGAATTATGCCTTTGAAAAGAGCAATTAATTTCCTCCTTTCCATTTGTCCAGAGGGGAAAGTAAACTGCCAGTTGTTACCTGTTTCTGCCCATCTTCTTTAGAAGAAAAAGGCAAATGACAAAACCATCGTTTGTTGTTTTCTGCATAAATGCACATATCTGTTTTTCTTTATCTTCATGTGAGAGTAACATTGCCATCATAGGGATAAATTTGCTTGTATTTGATTATTACAAGACAATGAGAGAACTAGAGTGAGAAAGATGGTATTTATGACTTTGTGTCTGAAACGTTGTTCAAGTTAATGATCTGGCTTTAAACCACAGAACAGAGGATCACAGGAAAAAAATAATTACCCATTCTATTCCTTACAGATATCAAATCCTGGATGTTCATTTAGGGATTCATATTTTAAACTGTGGCTGCATCCTCCTCTGTGTGGACTTCTATCTGATCATTCACTAAGTGGTAGGTAAGTACATAGGGTTCAAAAAGGGAGAAATGCCTGTCTTTCACTTCTGTCACCAGAAATCCTACTTTTTAAATCCTCTGGAGTCAGGACAATGTGTCTGGTTCTTCCCAACACTTAAGTGCATTCTTTTCTATTAATCTACAAAACATCAAGTCAATTGGATTGAAATTACAGAAGTCCAAGGGGCTTTGTCAGTATAACTCAGGGGGACATTTGGCCTCATCCCTTTTGTTCTGAAGTCTGTGTAGGCTAAGGGCAGTCTGCAGCTGGGAGAAGCTCCACTCATTGAGACAAGTGACACATCTTTATCCATTAGTGGCCAGAAACTGGAGTTTCAGAGGAAGACATAAACCCCCATTGGACAATTATGCACCATATACCTATTGGAGAAATTACTGAAAGATTTTACAGTCCCACAGAGTTAATGATTAATGTATATTCAAAAACAAGAGAGAATCTATTCATATCTCCTTACATACATTTTTATCCTAATGTAATTAAGGTCATAAAAATGTCAGGTTCAAAAAGAAATCATATTTTGCTCTTGGCCCTTATTTCATATTTGGCAATGAGTTGAATAGTTTAATTATATGTTGTGTAAAGGATTATAAACAGTTTTTTACATTTTTTATTAGCAAGCCTTCTATTTGTTTATTAAGAAAAGCCTGAAATACCTTCTATATCCTTATTTTATCTACCTCTTTTATATCTTTCTAATAGGTTTTCATCTGAACAGAATTACTCCAGTCCTTTCACATCATAGGGAAGCTTTTCTAGCTTTCTAAGCTCTTCTCAAAACTGGAGTGACTGTTGTGACTCTTGGAAGCATTATCCCAGGAGAAGCGAGCCTGTAAAGTTCTTTTTCCTGAAAGGATTCACTTCGGCAAGTGTGAAATTTTCACCCAAGAAAGTAATGTAGTTATTGCTTCTAGTCTCAATTTTCAGAATAGCATTATCAGTAAGTAGTTCTATAAGCAGCTGTTCTCTCTCCTTGAACTACCTTATTCAGTGCACATATAGTTTGGAGTAAATTCCTACTTTTGTATAGTAGTCAGTTCCTCTTGCATCCATCTTTCTGATGGTTAGATAGAGAAATAGATTTCAAGCCTTTTCAATAAGTAATAGCATAGGCCATATTATTAATAGTGAGTGCAGATAGAAATTAATAATCAGTATTTAAATTTAAAAGTCTAAAGAAAGTTCCTGGATTAAGAGTAGTGGAAACTAGTTAGAATAAATGTCACTATTAAGAGATGTGGGTTTGGTTTCCCAGCTGCTGTAAATCAGGACAGTTAAATCAAAATGTAATTATCAATGGCCACAAATTATATAAAAAAAAGCTGAGAACATAGTAAGATTCAAAAAAGTCTGTTACAGGTAAAAGAGAATATCCTCTGTCCCATGAGCACAGACGAAAATCTAACTCTGGTTTCCATTGCACTTGGTCACTGAGTGTAGGTTAAAGATCTTGGCTGCTGTAAACAATATTCCATTATTCCATGTTTTTAAGGTAGTTTAATGGGGGAAAGAATGTAGGCTGAAGAATTTGCTGTTGAAAGGAAATTATTTCTTGGTTACTCTGTACCACAATAATAGTTGCATCTTTTTCATCTAATAAAGCATGTCCCACCTTTCTTAATGAGATGCAAATGAGGTTGATATTATCAGATGCAAGAAACTGGATGCAAATGTGTCACTCCTTTAAAATACAGGCAGTATAGAAATGTATACATCCAAGACCATTAAAATAACTGCAAACTGTTCTATGAGACAATGCTGGAATATTTACTCTACCACATGATGGCTGTAACCCCGCACCCCTCAGTTTTCATCCACAGGACCATCACTGTCAAGGTTACATTCCTGATTTTGGATATCTGCCAATTTTTGCTGTTTATCATGACACTCTGATCAGCCTTTAACAAATGCTCTCTCTATAATAGTTGTTACCTGTATAGCAACTCCCTTTGCCTGCTCTGTTGGGGGTCATTGCATGAAGACCACCTTAAGAGAAGTTCTGGTATGTAAATGTCACTTTTCTAACTCCTTTTCCCATTTTTGATTTGTCTTCTGTTGAGGTTCACTGAAGATGGAACTTTATAATTTTCTTTCTTCTATGGTTATACTAGGCTCCTGGTTTCTTTCATACCTGAGGTGGATATTCCAGGTCTCCATAGGATGATGTTCCCAGTATGGACACAGGATGAAGATAGTCATAAGTTAAAACAGCTCATGCCTCAAGAAAATCCCCACTGATTTTAATGGAATTTCTGCAATCATAAGGGTTACATGTTTACCAAGTATATATGGACAGCTTCACAACACCATTTTTGTTTAGAACTACATGAAAATAAAGATTATGGCAAGCAAAAATCCATCTATAAATGGACTCTTGTAATAAGAGTCTTTGTACAAAGAACAAATTATTTTCTTCTGTTCATGACTTAATTCATTTCGGCCAGAGAGAGTGGAGGGAGCATGTTTTGCAAAGTATTTTAAGCACATATGTAATGCTTAGCAAAGCTATAGGTCTGTTTGCATGGCTATGTCCCACTGACATATATGGGTAACCTAACTACCCCACAAATATTCACAGTTCAGGGGGAAACAATGGATGTAGCTCTGGCCATGTGTATTGGGTTTGCATGGTAAGGTTTGGGTAGCAGGGGGGCTACAGGGGTGGCTTCTGTGAGGAGCTACTAGTAACTTCCCCTGTGTCAGACAGAGCCAGTGCCAGCCGGCTCCAAGACCAACAGACCCACCGCTGGCCAAGGCTGAGCCTATCAGCAACAGTGGTATATCTGAGAATATATGAGAGAAACAACCCTGCAGACCCCAAGGTCAGTGAAGAAGGAGGGGGAGGAGTTGCTCCAGGCGCTGGAGCAGAGATTCCCCTGCAGCCCGTGGTGAAGACCATGGTGAGGCAGGCTGTGCCCCTGCAGCCCAGGGAGGTCCATGGTGGAGCAGATATTCATCTGCAGCCCTTGAAGGACCCCACATTGGAGAAGGTGGATGCCTGGAGGAGGCTGTGACCCTGTGGGAAGCCCACAGTGGAGCAGCTCCTGGCAGGACCCGTGGGCCCATGGGGAGAGAGGAGCCCACGCTGGAGCAGGTTTGCTGGCAGGACTTGTGACCCCGTGGGGGACCCAC
>VZTV01065090.1:5399-23655 GCA_013400875.1 Anhinga rufa
CACCCTCCATCATATCTGAAAAGCCATGGTAAGATCATAGAACGGATCCTCCTGGAAGATATGTCAAAACATATGGAAGACAGTGGGGTGATTAGAGACGGCCAACATGGCTTCACCAAGGGCAAATTGTGCCTGGCTAATCTTGTGGCTGCCTACGATGGAGTGACTGCATCAGTGGACGAGGGAAGAGCTATGGATGTCATCTACCTGGACTCTGTAAGGCATTTGGTACTGTCTCCCACAACATTCTTACCTCTAGATTGGAGATGTGGGTTTGATGGATGGACTATTAGATGGATAAGGAACTGCCTGGAAGGCTACGTCCAAGGAGTTACACTCAATGGTTCGGTGTTCAAGTGGAAATCAGGAATGAGTGGTGTCCCTTCAGGGTCTGTCCAATATCTTTATTAGTGACATAGTGGGATCGAGTGCACCCTCAGCAAGTTTGCAGCTGACACCAAGCTGAGCGGTGCAGCTGACACACCTGAGGGACGGGATGCCTGGACAGGGACTGGACAGGCTTGAGGAATGGGCCTGTAAGAACCTTTTGAGGTTCAACAAGGTCAAGTGCAAGGTCCTACACCTGGGTTGGGGCAATCCCCAGTATCAATACAGGCTGAGGGATGAAGGGATTGAGAGGAGCCCTGCAGAGAAGGCATCCCTTTGTCATACATTTTATAAAGGTCATGTTTTACAGAAGTTACTTCAGAAACATTTTAAGGAAAATTAATTCTGTGCTTACCTGTAGCTGATTTACCCGAGTTCACCTATACCAGACATTCTATGGATTATGGTATTTCTTTGGCGTAAGTCTTTGAGTTATAAAACTGTTTAGCAGTTTTGATTGGTGCTGTGTATTTACACTTGATCAAAACTAAATTCTGTGTGAAGTTGACATTTTTCTCTGAATTTTGTACTTTAAAAATCAGTTGGGACTTAGTGAATGTTTGAGGAAACTCTTCCTCCAGTGTTTTTCAATATATGCGACTCTGACTTTCCCATTACCACGCCCTCCAAATGCAGATAATTTAAAACAGCAAAATGTTGAATCCTGGTATGTTAATAATGCAGCACACCGAGCAGATCTGTCAGTTTTTGAAAAACAGTTTGCAATGTTAAAATTGAATTATGTTGCAAGATAGACCATTACTGCAGTCTCGTCCCTTCTTTCGAGACACACGACACGTTCATATTGGTTGATTTTTTTCTCTAGTGTGTACATACCTTACATTGTTTTCTAATAGCATCTGAATCTTTCTTCTGTGCAATAGAAGCACCTTCTATATCTTACTGTAATACTGAGAGACTCTAGTGAAATAAGGTTTTAGCTATGCGAGAAACCGTCTTTCGCTTTCCACAGTTAAGCTCTCTAATAATGGCTTGGTTCCGTTGAATGACATCTGATTTGACAAATAGGGAAATGCCATACCTCTTCCTTCAAAAGCTGAATGAAGATATTTACTTCTCAGGCTGATGAGATAAGAAAGACCATGGACCCATTGCCTTCAGGTTCATCTGTTTGACTTGATTCTCATTTTGTGAACTCATTATGCAAACCTACCACTTAATTAACAATATACTCGTACATGCTGACAGTGGGTCTTAAGAGGAATACGTATTTTAACTTTGAGCACCATGTGAGTTTTTTTAACTTTCATTATTTCATTTTCTCTTTAAATACATCAGTTAAATTAATTAAACACTTTTAGAACTATAATAGTGAATGAATATAATTTAGATAATTGAATTATGTGGATTTTAAAACTGTGGTGATAGATGTCATAAAGGCCATGTGCCAGCACATTTTTCTTCAGCAGTTTCACATTGCTGAGTTGATGGAAGATCTCAGCACAACTTGGACAGACAGACGAAAAATGCATGTGTTTTCTTCTCCCTGTTAGTTCACAGAAGCTGATGAAGATGACTGGGATATATCATCAGTAGAAGACTTTTTATTAATGAAAGATGATAGAGGCCAGAAGGCATTGGCACTTCAGAAAAATGAGTCAAATGCTGCATCTGTGGTACACGCATGGGGTCTTCCGAAAACAAGTGTACCAAAGGAGGAAGGTAACATATTCATACTTCTACATTATAAGCCTTAAGTGCCTAATGCACCTACAGGAGAAATTAAGAACACTGTATTACACATTGTAATTTAATATATGGTTTTATAAGAAAAGAATAAGTAAGAAAAACTGTGTACTTTGTTTTATGTCCTATCATATAAGATATTTATGATAGATACTTACATGGAAACAACACACACACGTAAATACACAGAGATGCCAAGAAACTTAAATTTGGGATTTTAAAACATATAGCACTATCAGGCTTCAACCTCATCTTAAAAATTAATCATCCAAGATTTTTTTCTTTACTCCTTTCCCAAATTCAAGGGAGGAGGGAAATTTTCTTACTTTGTCTTGAGAATAATAATCACATCTCAGGTTTGTTCAAGACACCTAAGTGACCTGACAGGCTGAGGTAAAGATTTGAGCTACTGGTAAAGTAACAGCCTCGGTCTTGCATAGAATCGATAGAGTAGTTTCGAGCCCTAACATTTCAATATACTTAAAGGTTAAAGTTGTGTCAGTTACATAAAAACACTTCAGGTTATTTTTAAAGGGAAAGTAATGTTGACACTGACTGCTTGTACTGTGCATTGTATTCTGTGACAGAAACAAACCTTGAGATTATCAACACTTGTAATTTCCTCACCTGTTAAAATTCTGGACTTCCTGAAGTCCACAGGTGTTTGCTCACATAGCGTGTGATTTTATTTCATAGATAAATACAGAGTAAAAATACCTCCAGATACTATTAATGATGGTTATTTTTTTTTGTTATTTTAACAGGCCTTCATGAAGCTGATAACACAAGCACATTAAAAAGCAGCTTAGTCACTGTAACAGATTGGAGTGATTCTTCAGATATATAATCGCTGAGTTCCTGACAGGAGGTACTGCTTCGGGTTCTGGTGGGGTTGAAAATTAGTTGAAAACATCAAGTGTTTCCTACTTGTTTCTCATACTGGTCATGCAATAACAAGGAATACTGCTTACAGAGCTCTGGGAACTTTCAGTCCTGAATGTGAATCAAGAATATTCATATACACGTTACTGGCCGTGGAAAGCGAGAGTTAACACTTCTTTCTTGTGAACTCAATGGTGAAAGTCTCTTTCATTTCACTGAGGTGAAGATTTTGCCTCTAATGTTTACATTAAAGATTGAAACTGGTCTTGCAAGAAAGCCTGTTAACCAACGAACAGAATTTACTCCTGAGTATTACTTCATAAATTTTTTAAATGCACATTTTCTTATATTTTATCATAAACTTTATATAAAATTGTGAACGTTTTAAATAACATATTTCCATATATTAAAATGTTACATTTTTAACATGGTTTACAATAAATGCCAAATGAAAAGAAAAAGAAGGCCTTGGCTATAAAGCCAGTTGTTATTATTAAATGCCCTTGTTTGGGGAAGTTACTCTTTTTTTTTCTGTTAGAGTTGAGTCTTAGTTGACATAAAAGCACAAAAATTGGAAAAGAAACTAAACGTCAAGCTCAGGTGAGGATAGCGCTGACCTGCCATTGCGCAAGTACTTTCATATTGCTGTTTTGTCCATATTGGCTGCCTTCTTAAGAAAACCCCAACAGTGTTTTGACTTAAATACAGAAATAAGGTAAACTAAAAAGAACCTTGAATGGCTTTGTAGTTCTGATGTGGTTTAGATGCTGTCTGATACAAAACCTTTTCTATCGTACTGTGCTATTAATAAATCGGACTATTCCTTTTTTATATTTACACCTCAGTTCATCAGTTCAAACCTCAAGACAGACCTGAGTTTGTGCCTGATTCCAGGGTCCCAAGCCTAGAAAGCATTCTGTGGTGATCATAATCTCATTTATTGAATCATTGTACAATATTCGCTCAAAAGCCATCGCATTTCGATGGACGGGCCCTCCAAAAAAAAAAAGTACTAGCTGAATTTTTGAACTCTTGTAACTAATTCAGGGTTATCTAAAAAGTGCTGTTAAGCACTGCCTGCTTTTATTTGGTCAGCCCTTGAGGAATGTCAGTGGCAGAGCAGGCCAGCTGGTGCTGCCTGGGGTTTTTCCTTCCCTTTCGTAACCCAGTGGCTTGGAGCCATGCTGGAGCCCAGGGTGTCCCAGCACCCTGCCCAGCGGGAGGGAACGAAATCAAGCCCCTGGAAGTGACTCGCCACCGGCAGGGCTGAGCGCTGAGGCAGGGCAGGAGCCCAGTGGCGCAAAGCAAACGCAGAGCGTAGGAACTGTCTCCAAGCCTTGTCTTGCCCACCATGAAACTCCACAAAGGCTGCAGCCTCAGCCTTTCCTCTCCCTGCCGCGCACATGAATGGTCACGATCACGCGTGCGTTCTTCTTAGGCCATGCAAGACCCTCTCTAGTGACTGTTTTTGTAACAACTGGCCCTCACTCTTCTTAGTACCTGCTCCTATGTCCCCAAATCCCATAGTTACTTGCACTTCACCCGATCTCTTCCTATGGCACCGAACTGACCAAGTTGCACGTTTGTCCACCCCGGCAACATGGTATGGAGGCAAGAGCCTGCTGATTCCCACTGACTGTGGGCGCCTGGCGCTGCAGTTACAATGTGCTCTGCAATTCCAGTGGTGCGATACTTCACATGTTAACCTGCCCAAAGTACAGCTGTTCTGGCCAGTAATGAACCCATTCCCGAACCGGCTGCAGTGATGCACTGCAGGCGCTATGATGCGTGTGATGCCGTTCCCATAAGCAACTGATACCGAACTGGTAAATATCCCATTTATTTATTTTTTTCCGAGAAAGCAACATCAGCTCATGATTTCCAGGTATAAACTTTACAATACCAACATCAATCTTAAAATATTATATAATAAAATTTACATCAATATGTAAAAAGCTGCAAGTTAATGTTTTAAAAAGTCATTGTCTTAGTGGTAATTACATTGGGGTTGGGGGGAGGGGAAATCACTCTGCATAATACATACAAACTCATTTTTAAACTCTTTGAATCTTCCAACGGTACAATTAAACATAAGCATTCTTGTCAAAGTGCTTTGGTGGAGTTTTGTCTGGGACACTGTTGTGGACCTTTGTACGAGAAGACATCACAGATGTGGCTCCATTATACGCATACCCCCTCCTGAAAAAAGAGAATCGGCCATTTACAGTTCATCCCTCGGCAGGTAACATCTCTCTATCCAAGCATTATAGCAATATAAAACTAGAAGAAATGTACAGGAGCTTACCTATAAATTTCAGGAGAGGGGGCAGGGGAGGACACACTTCCCCTCCCCGTGCGGTCTCATTCTGGTTTGACACTTCCCCTCCAGCATCTCTCCTGGCAATTCACTTCTATATAAATACGTACCCCCTGGGTCACAGCCAAGGAAACTGGGGCCCCATCATGAAATATTTAGGCTGTGGGAGATCCTCAGTGACCAGTTACTGCCTCCAGCTGCGCCCCTTCATTACCACCCCTCGTCCGCTGCCGGAGGTCTCGCTGCCGCAGGTCTCGCTGCCGCCACCACTGCCCTCACCTCACTCTTTTTATCTGATCATCCGGGATTAAAGAAACTTGTCTATTCACACCTGTAAGGCGACCTGACCGCTTTTCCTATATCAGTGAATGCATTTTTTTTCCACTTGTGTTATATATACTTCATAAATTTACTACAAATATTTGTTCTGAGTCATTAGCTTTTCTTAATTCGGTAACGACAGACAGAGCATTATCCTTAAAGCCCATTATTTTCTTTCAGCCCCACAATCCTAGTCTGAACCTCAGTACGAAGCGTTTTGGAAAAGCAGTCAGACCGCATCCACATACAGCAGGCACAAATGTGCTACTATCGATTTCTTTCAGTAAGTACAACTTGGGTTTTACCTTGGAGAATTACTGTTTTCAGCTATTGAGAAGCAGAATATACTGCCACCGATTATGCAGAGTGAAGCTCCAGCCCATCCAATGAACAAAGCTGCTCCTAATTCGTACCTACAGGGAGTTAATAAATGGGTTTAACAAAAGAGAGCATGAATTTAACAGTTTTTCAGAATAGAAGAACTACATTTTATTTTTTTTCCTTAATAACTTTCCACTGACATACACGTTATTCATCGCAGTCAGCAGCTCTGCCGTTCACCCATGTTCTTCTCATTATTTCCCTCTTACTCGGGAGGCAACCGCTGTCCCTGCGGTACACTTGGGCAATGCTTATCTCCCCACGCAGCCAGCTGGGGGCCTGGCTTTTCCCCACCTCCTCCTGGATAGCTTGGCTGTGGGGTTACATCATTCTTTGGCCCATTTACAGTGCACAGCTCCTGTCCCCTTGGACCATCTCAGATTTGCTCCCGCTGGCTCCCAAGCTGGAGCGGGGCTTTCACAGAGCCGGCGACTAAAGCTGCTGCCCGCAACTCTCCTTAACTCTCCCCTCTGGCTCTCAGGAGCTCTCTTCCTCCCCAGCCACACTGCAGCTTAAACCATGAGGTTTTAATACATATATATATATAATGTGCATAAGCAATATGTATATACGCACATGCAATATATGCATATACATATACAGATGTATCTGATGCATGCATGCATATGCAGATGTACATGTACGTACACATGCACACGTGCACATGCCAGCAACCTTCTGCTTCTCTAGTCCCTGTGGCTGGTTCAGGCTGGAAGACACTGCTCCCCCCCGAGCTCCAGGTCACCAGCAATGGTCCCCTCTGCCACCCAGGGCAGCCACCATTTGCAGCCAGAAACTGCTCAGTTTGACTCCAAGAGCTGGTGGTGCTTTAGAAGCATCATCACACAAGGGTAAGCCCAAGTTTCTAAAGCAACAGTAGTAAATGAAGAAAAAAGAAGGGCATGGGGAAGACGTTCTTCTCCCCCTGCTTGAGCTCAGCGCCCATAACCTGAGCTCTGGAGCTTCAAGATGAGCGGCGAGCCATGGCTGCCACTTGTCTGCTCCACTCCCCAGCTCCTTGCCTGAGGTACCGCTCTTTAAAACACTTTCAGGATGACCTGCATTAGACCGCAGGCCCAACAGTCCCCAGAGCTTCATATTCCTCACTGTTAGGACAGTCTCTTGCTCCTTCTTCTCTGCTCCAGTTCCTCCTTGAGGAAACTTTTATTGCTTCCTGACTCCTAGGATCCTGCGCTGAAAACACAGGCCCCGGTCCCCCATCCAGCCGCAGTTATCGGTCAGGTGGCTGTGCTCTTCGAGCCTTTGTTAGTAAGTTTGTTTACTTACTGTAAACTCTGGTGAGGCAGCCTCTGCTCGACAGCCTGCCTGTACAACTGAGAGTTGGTTTTCGGCTAGTTCTGAACATTTCCATGTGAACAGATCCTAATTTCACATTAGCTGAAATATATAACTTAAAACACCTCTAAGCTGTTCTACAAAACTTATATCTTTACAAAGATGACACTGCGGAAACACTCAAAAATTGCCTGTGAGCCCAGACACCCAGAAAACGATACAGCGACTTCTGTAATAGGTCACAAGAGGGCAAACACTGGCTGACTGGCTGGAGAGAAGAAAAGAAAAAATAAAAATCACTTTTCCATTTTTTCTTGAGATTCTAACCAGAGGTAAAGCACAGACTGAAAAAAAAACAAAAAGCCACATAGGGAGAAAAAGCCACACTTGGGATATCAGTGCTAGATGCTGTGGACACCCAGGTTCAAGTCATTCCTGACTTACTGCCAAAAAGAGATGGAGACTTTGGAGCTCAGAGGTAGGACACTTTGTGAGGGCTTGCACCTGACCCTTCATGGCTCTGCTAGTGCTCTTAACTTCCAGGCTTCCTTTTCGTTTTCCATTCACATCATCTAAACAGAGTGTTTATTTATCATCCCTTGCTAAAAAAGGACCGGATTCCCCCAAAACATTCTCCATACCCAGTGTGGGACTTGGGCACCCAAGCCCCAAATTAAATGGCTGGAAACCATAGCTCAGCTGCCTTTCACCTTGGAACGCTCTGCACCCAGCCCCGTTTGACTTAAAAATCTGCCAAACCTGTAAAGCTTTAATTGTAACCATGCTCATATTTCCATCCATGTGCTACAGTTTTCACAAGACGTGAGCAGATTTCTGTCTGTTCAATGACCTGGGGTTCTCTGATTAGAAGCAAATAAGAGCATCAGAGCTCATCACCTAGGATCCCGTTAAAGTCAACACACAAGAAATACACACAAAGTACACTTTTGAAACACCCTCAAGGCACCTCTTTTAATGAGCTGTAAAGGCAGATCAAAGTGACTAACTCCCAGTGAGGTAAGCCCCATCCTGGGGATCCCTCCATCCCCGCAGGTACTGCCAGAGCACACCTAAGGTACATGAACCAGCGTGAGGCTCCCCACCAAAGTCAGTGCAGACCACCACAGTGCTGGAGAACACAGCTGGACCAAGCCCCAGGACGCCTGCTGCTGTAGCAACTTACTTGCCAAGACCATTTGCCTAGAAAGTGGGAAACACAAATTTGTTTCCACATTTCCATCTAACAACATTAAACGGTTGGCCAGAGGCTAATGTGAGAGAGATAAGGAGACCAGTTGCCATCTCCCCTCCTGAAGCTCTTCAGCTGAACAGAAAAGAAATCAAGATTACATTGGGTTTAATTGGGTAGAACTACACTGACCAAGCAGGCTAAGAGCAGGTGTTTTTTTACTGTAATCCAGGGAGGCAGAATTCAGTGAAATGAAAAAAGTATAATATCAGTACAGAAGAAGAATATTCTGGTTGCTACATCCATTAGGACCATGAAGCAAACTCCCAAGCAAACCAGTGGAAGCTTTATTAGCCAACTGGATGTTGGCATACGTAAAGGACATAGCTACCTACTCAATGAATCTACAGGACTCCCCAAGGTAAATACACATTTTAAATATCTAATTCTTATGATTCTTAGAAAATGAAAAATAGATTCAAATGTCACAGTGGGACAGTGGAAAGAGGGTCTGTGTGAACTGAGAATGATGCGTTCAGAGACAAGAAGGATGAAGGGAAACAGTTCTCTACAAAAAAGAATAGGAAGTTAGTCAGATGATAATTTAGACTAACCCCATTCATCAGTAAGAATGATCATGATTATGGAGTTCAAACAGTGGCAAGGGACAAAGGGGACAGACTATAAAAGGGTTTGTTTTTTTTTTTAATTAAATTGTAATTTGTAAAGTGACAAAATAGTTTCCTAAAAGAAGCTGCAGGAGCAACATCAGCAAGACAGCAAAGCAGAAGCACAGGTTCTCTCCTGCTAGAGATGTCTGAAGAAAAATTAAACCCATCTTGACTGCAAGCACCACGGCATCCCATGCTGTCCCAAAGACTCTACGCATGTTATTACACAGAACCAAACAACTCCTTTGGAGCTGTTTTAAATTGGCAATGCAAACTGTTGCATCTTAGGCATCCAGCTTAAGATTTCTTTCTAAGTAAGGCAGGTTTCAGGGTCCCCCCATGGTGCCTGCCATTCCTCAGTTAGGTACATAAATTCAAATTTTGATGGCTGAGGTGATACTGAACATCTCATGACGTTCACTTTCCGCTAACGGTATCTCAATCTTTGACACCGACAGAATAACTTCAGGAGAGAAATGTGCAGCAAAAGGTGAAAGGTTGAGACCCAAAGCAGCACCCTCTCTCAGTGAAAAGCCAATGCCAAATGTCCACAATACACCTGCAAAGCACATTAAATGCTTCTGCAACGCACATCAAAGTAGTAGTTCAGAGAAGACAACGAAATACATTACATATTTTACAGTGGTTGAGAGAGAAAGGAATCGAATGCCGCCATTAGCTTAAACTGACACAAGGTCATTGTATGAGCTACACCGTGCACAACTCAAATTACAACTTCTGGCTCTCCTTTCTTGCCTTTATCGTTGTAGTCGCGATTGTGTGTGCACGCAGTTGAGCTATGCTGGTTGTTCAGGAAAAAGGTAAGCTCTGCAGAGGATGTTTTACTGCCTTTATTTCAATATTTAAACTGAACTTCTCATTTGCTCGCAGCAAAACTCCACTGTGAGGTCTGCCTGCTCTTTTGCAGGAGAACAGCGTAGGAACACTGTAGGAAAGGGACTTCTGGCAGCAGCCATGGTATTTTTCACTAGAAACAGTAAGCCTGATGAATAATTAACTTCTGGCTATATAGCCAGGCTCCATTTTCTTCACAGTACCTCACATCCTTGTTTTTTTTGGAGGCCTCTGGTTCCTGTCCTCACCATATCAAACAAGCAGAAACTATCGCAGAATTATGGAGGAAACTAATATGAACTTGTTTTCAAAACAGGAGAAGCAGTGTCAGCCCTACCACAAATGAGGATCCAATTGGCGTTATTTATTCAGACTATTTTCTTTCTATCAAGAAGAAACAGAAAGGCTCACAGTTCCTTACTGAGCCCTTACTTGGGTCTCAGGGAAATTTATACCCAATGCTTGACATATTCTGGAATCACCACCAAGAAAACTTTGAAATTCTCATCTTTAAAGATAACATTATCTAAGAAGCCAAAACAAGAAAGTCCATTTACAGCCAATGTTTTCAGACTTAGTGGATAAGATGTAAATCCAAAATCCAACCATGGGTTCATGAATTGCTGCCTTTGTAGGTCCTGAGAACTTGCGCAGCTTTAGAGGGAGTCTTTAGGGATGCTCATTATTTCTGGTATGCATCCTGCCATTCCATAAACACTCGCTCCCTTAAATTTAATTACATGTATAGTCAAAACATTTATGTTAGTGCTTATATGATCGTGGGTTACGATAAGGTTTATGATCCAAATTTCAGCCGTCTGGATTTGAAAATCTGTTAGCAAAAAGTCCGCAGAGCCTGCCAAAACCTCTCTTCAAGTCAAGATTGCACAGTGCTCAACACCTTTATGGAAACCACCTTCTATCAAAAGCTTAAGGAAATAATTTTCTTCCTTTCCTATCGAATGATGCACCTAATGAGTGCCTCTGTCTTGTGAAATCCTTTTGCTGCATCTCTGACATACACGCAAGCCTCACTCCTAATTAACCCCATTTGCTCTGCAGCAAGTGGGGTGGAGCCCTGCTGAGCCGCGATAAGCCTGGGCACAAAGATTACAGAGCAATCACTGTATGGGGAGGTGTTCGTTCATTAAATTTCAGCACACGGTTACTACAGTTGGAAAATATGATTACATAAAACTGCAGCCCACTCTCCTTCTCTGCCCAGCAGGAGAAGCACCTGCTCTGTTAAAATGGGTTCTGGTGCACAGTATGAAACTTAAGGTCTACTTTGAAAGATGTATGGGAATAGGAAAGTACTTACTTTTGTGCAACAAAAGAAGGATCAAAGAACTCAGACGTAATCCTGTTTGCATACAGGGAACAACTAGTCATAGAGCACAACCCTGAAAAGCATAAGACAAACCATTCAGTGGAGCCAGCAGAAGAGCTTTGGGCCTGACCCTGAAGCCAATGCAGTCATGGAGAACTGTGTGCGGATTTCTGCGGAAAAGGAGCAGCTCAGGTATGACTTCAAATACCCAAACTTAGAGAAATAAGGTATATTTACCAGAGAGGATGAAAATCAGTCCAGCTAAACAAGCTATTTTTGCTTTAGTCTGATCAGAGCCTCCAACTTTTGTACACTTCATCCCAACCAGTCCAAAAACGGCACCAAAGAAGCCCAGGCAGACGGCGGAGATCATCAGTCCTCTGCAGGCTTGGATGTAACCTGCGGTGAGAAAGAGTAAGGCTAATGTGAGAAGTGGGACCACAACGGGTTTCGCTGCAGCTCCTCTCCCTCTGCACAGCATTAGGCAAACGTTATTGCGAACTGAATCAGACCTTGGCTGGAGTAACGTCACCTTACCATTGAGTGTATTCTCCCAGGGGATGTACGTCCTTCACCGGGCATCATCACCTGAGCCCAGCTCATAAGAAAGATACTATGGTATTCAGGGCTGCAAAACCCAATCCCGTGGCACTGCAAGAGGTTGTACCCATGAGGTTTTGAAGAGCAACTCCCCATGGTCTGCACAGCGGCTGTCACAGGTCGCAGAGCCACTCTGTGCACACAAAGCAAGTCTTATGTGTCAGTCTTGCTGTGCGTGTGTCGCAGATGCAATACGACTGGCAGTGGAGTGGCAGCACTGACCCTGGCTGGGGTCCTGGGGCTGCCTGGACATGCCGCCAATTTGATTTGGATCCAAGAAGGCCCTTCATTCTGCAAGGAAGTCAAAGTGCTCAGCTTCATGGACAGCAATAACGCTTTGAGATAAAACAAACTACTGCCTGGACAAATGTGGCTGGCTTTAGCCACATGGAATTTTGCTGTGCTGGCTGAGGCTGCTCGGAACTGGACCTCCCAGGGGCAGGGCCTTTCAGCAGGACAATTGGTTGCTTGGCCTCTTCTTCCTTCTGACAATATCTTGTAATTGAAAGACTGTGATAATTTCATATCACTGTTTACAGGGTGGAACACTGCAATCTTATACAGCTGAATAACCATCACAAGATGTTTTTCTTCATAACCTGTTGTTACATCTCATTTAAAATTAAAATGTACTTCAACTATTAGGGTATTCATTCTCTTTGCTTTGATCTCCAGTGGGTGGAATTGTTGAAAGCTAAACCACCTTTTCATTGCCTATTACACCAAATTTACATCATAACAAATAAACACCCCCCCATAAAAGTCTTTAATATACAGGAAATTAATATATTAAAACAGGAAATAGTGGACATCTAATGAAAACAGAAGGCAGCAGATTCAAAACAAAAAGCACGCTCGCTCATGTAACTAAGTTGTGGGAATCCTTTCCACAGGATATGTGGATGCTAAAGGTTTACAGAGATTCAGAAAGAGACTGGATACATCATTAAAGGTAAATCTGTGTCTGGCTGGCAGGTCCTTGAGCTGCAGGTGGCTATCACTGATGCTTGGCCACCTTCTGTGCTCCTTACTGCCACCCACTTTGACCGCTGCTGGAAGAGTATCAGCTCCAGGATGACCGCTCTGTGTTTGAACAGTATTTTTAAAAACCCCACGGATTCACAGCTTTGAGCAACAAGCAGCACACAAGAAGCGATTTGTACCACGTAACAGCCCGTTTTATCAGTCCTACCGAATTTAGCTGCTGCGCTGCACGTCTGCGAACGCAACCTACTGCCATTTATCTACATCTGTTGGCATGCTTATAGACTTCTTTCATTTGCAACATGCTTCTGTAGCCCATCTGCTAAAGAACTACAACGGCCAATAAAATAACTGTAGCTGTAATATCCTCTCATGTTGGAATATAAAAGAGTCGTTTGTGCCTGTTGAAGTGTCTATCGTTATAGTGAGGTATATTAAGTCTAAACTATAGGGTAGACTCCTATAGTAGGAGGATGAGCTGCCCTCTGAAGAAACCTTCTTTTCTTCATTCATGATAAATGAAGCGGAGAGCCTAGGGTGACTCACAGTAAACAGCCAGATTGCGGTTACCTAAAATCAGGTGAGACGGCCACCTTTCTCATCCAACTGGAAAGAGTAGAATTTTCTCAACAGTGACATAAAACCATACCCCCCAAACAATTCAGCTCAAACTCGGGTGGTAGGTACACCTCTGCTTTTGAGTCAAAGCCCCTGTTCTTACTCCTTTTTCTTCACTCTGGCAAAACCCAAGGGATGGCAGTAGGAAAAGGGCTTTATGAAGATTTCAAAAGGTGGTTCTTAGTTTATAAAACCCAAGTCTGAAGAAAGCAGTCTTGCTTTGTTAATTTTTGCTATAGGCATGGAACAGTTGGCTTTCTCTACTTTTGATGGTGTGTAATGTATTTCTTGTAGCACACAGGTAAAATGGGAGATGAAGACTGGGAAGGAAGCTATTATTTTTGACAGGTCCAATTTATTGACACTGTTAGTAGCTAATTGACACATTAAAGTGCTGAACCATGAACATATTTACCCAGAGGTCCTCTAAACTTTTATTTATGTCTGAACCTCCTAGGAGAAACAGTAAATATTCACCCCAACCAAAATAACTAGCATATGCTAGGAACCACACGGCTGAAATTCAGCTGTTCCTGAAGGTCAATACACAGTTTTAGAATAGGTAGAGGGTAGTGAGACAGCAAGAAATAATTAACTCGCTCACCCAGAAATCATTTTCAATTATAAACAGCACAAGCTGGAAGACTGCTCAGTTCTGCTGAATGAATAACCTTCCTCACTAAATATTTCACCGAATTGGGCAGGCCAGCCACAGCGGGACTTGTTTCAGTTCACCACAGCTATCATCCAACTGGCACACATTTTTAAAACAAAACGTATGAAAAAAAATTCACAACCTACACCGGTAACGTAGAAGAGCAGAAGACTCTGTTAGTCCCACTAGGTTGACTGGAGCACTAGGAAGCATGAAAGGCTGAAATCAACCTCTTCACCAAATCCAGCCTCCTATTGCTTGGACCCTACGTTCAAACAATGTATAGTATTCGGCTGTAAGAGTAATCAAATTTTTTCATTGCTTCTTGGAAAGCAAGAACATTACATTGCTTCCCAAGGCTTATAATGAAGAGAAGTATAACGGGGAGCTGCCTATTTCTTCACACTCCTCCACTCAAGACCAAAGACTGTCCCCTTTCCAAATATTTATTGTCCATATTTGCACCACCTCCTGTAGGAAGCTTGCCATGTACACGCTGACCACCCAAATGAAGCTCCCAAGCAACAAAAAGCCGTATGTTTTAAAGAGACAAGCAAACACGCATTACTCATAAAGTCATGTTTAGCAGCATTCCAAGAGAAACCTATTTCAAGGTGGATTTTTTTTTAAACAAATGTGTTTTGTCTTGCATTCAAATTAATCTTGTTAGATCTTCATCTTTCTTGCCTCACTGCTCTCACGCTTGCCTCTCATGCTCACAAAGAGTTAGGAGGAATTCATATATTCATATCATATGACACTCAGAAAAAAAAAACATATGCAAAGTTCTGGGGACTGTCACTTTCACAATAAATACCTTCAATGGCATCTTGCAGTCTGCATCACATGAAGTATAAGAGGTTGCCTTACAGATACAGCACAGATTCCTTCTAAAAGTACACACCCATTGCTTTTGTACGTTTTTCTAAGCTCTAATACCCTCTTTTAGCTCATAAGTAAATTTTTGTTCAGCTCTGTTCTTGCAAAAGGTCATCAGATCCACTGTTGGAAACAGGGTAACTGATACATCCTCTTTTGGGGAGGCAGTTTCATCACTAAGTTTCCACCTATGACCAGCCACGCACAAAAGTAAATGCAAAACAATCCTAAGTCCCACAGAGAGCAAGAATAGTTTTGCTTGCATAGAGAATGGGGGGCTGAGCCCTTAACTAGGGCTGGCCAAACTGATTTCTTGTACAGGAATACATAAAGGTGGAAGGGCATCACATGCAATTTTCTGTGGCAGCCGCTCCTGTGGAGTGATGGCCTGGAAGCCATCGGGGCAGCCCCGCTGCCTTGCCACCCTGCGGCAACCTGGGGGGCACTGCCCAAGACCACGCCGTGATGCAAGCCAAAACAAGGGTAACGGGGAACCATCTCCGGATAGCTCCTGACCCAAACTACAACACTGCTTCTCAAGAAGGAAGGACTTCTGCGCCCCACAGGAGTGCCGCCGCAACCAGCATGGTGATACCCCAATTTTGTATGCCCTTGTTTTGCCCCTGATCCTCCAGCAGACCTGAGAGGTGTCTCCGGACAAGAAGTCAGGCAAAACTCAGAGGCTTCTGATTTCACAAAAAGAAACATTTCCATAGACGAGGAACTGCTCTGCAAGGCAAATCCTCTCCAGGTACTTGAGGAAGGAGTGGAGGGGAGCCACCTCTCCCTGGGACAACAAAAAGAGTTCTAGTAATTTCCAAGTCCTGCCCTACCATTTCGAGGAGAGCAACGCGTTATCCCTACATGTATCTCGATAGCCTTATTGCGTCTGCTCACAAATACTTCAAGGAATATGGGAAGCCAGATCTGCCTTCTGAGTCCCCCACCGGAAGATGGAGTGAGGAAGTCCCCATGTTCCCAGTCACAGGGAATGGGATCCAGCTTGGCCACAGAAGTCTGTGCAAAGAGGAAGGGAGACGCTACTTGAGGGCTGAGGCAGATTCAGCTTCATGCTGACATACAAATCCTTCTAAGCTATGCATGACGCACTGCAGCCCTGAAGTGTGTTCCTGCACCAGGGAAGGGTTAGGGCAAAAAGGGGACGTACACACCCACTGTCAGGAGGTAACGGGAGCCCGGAACCGCAAGGAGTGGGGTCTGGGCTAGGCTGGCTACTGAAAGCACCTCTGGTTGTGGTGGCTGCCCCTCCGCCCCCTCCCAGCTTGCCTGGCCTGTGCTGTGGGGGTTACGTTACTCCCTCTCCAGCCTGCCTTTCATCCACGTTGCGCCTGGGTACCAGCGTCTGGCCCCCCAGCTTTTAGAGATGTTATTGAGAAACACCGAAGCCAAACTTCCTTCCACTACGGATGAACCGTCTGGCCAGCAGGATGGGATAAGGCCCCTCCAGACGTGCGTTTCAGATTCACTTCTGTCCAGAATGAGTTAGCGCTCAGATGGCTGTTTCCCTGCGCAGGAGGTGCCTCAGAAAGCCATTCCTTGGGCAAGTGGAACGTGTTACCCAATGCACAAGGTTTCCAGACTTGAGTTTGGAGGAAGGGGTGGTAAGGACTTTGCTGTCACGTTTCTTCTTTTTGGAATTTTAAACGTTCCCAATTCTGCACACTTTTGTTTGTAACTACGCTCTTCTTATTCTGAAAACAGATTAACCCAGAACTAAAAGAAGAGCTAAACAATAGATTCGGTGGATCCGAAAGGTTACACACCGGTGATCACGCTGTGCCTGCCTACACACAGACCACAGCTCCTTGCCCAAGCCTGGAAGCCGCATTTTCAGCTGCTGCACTTGGCAATAGGGTCACTGAAGCTGACGGAGCTGAGCCAGCTCTGCCACCCCTTTGGAGGAAGGGGCAAACCCCTCTGCCACCACGGGGCTGGGTCAAAAGAAGGTCTGGGGTACGGTACTTCTCCAGCCAAGGGAAGCATCCTGCAATAGTGATGCTTAAGGGCTGCCTGCGTTATCGCTTTTTAGTGTCTTGACCCCTTCTAGCCCTTTGTACATACAGAGGTGAAAGGTTTTCTGATATTGGTATGAATTAGCTTCATAACATTAATCCCTGTTACGACAATATTAGCCTCTGTTAGTGGTTTGATTAGCAGACTTTCTCTTCCGTTTAAACAAACCTTTCACACCAAAATCCGCCCCCAGACTCCAGTGCAAAGGGAGCGTCTGGCCAGACCGTGGACAGCAGACCTGATTTTTAGGGAGTATCAAAGCCACCGGGACCCTGTAGTTTATTCATTTATGACCATAAAAACATGGAAAATGTGCCGTCATTTTAAAAAAACCTTTCCTCCCTTTCTTCACAGTCACTCCAGAGCCTATAAGCCAATGCCATCCACATTTTCCCAGTTTCTACCAGCCGTAATCAGTGCGGATTTATCAACTAAAAGTTTAGTCGGAAAGATTTCCCGCAGTGACCCAGTTTCCCCAGTTTCCCAGTAGGGCTTCCTTGAAGGGCAAAAATGTTTCCCCTTAGCCAGGGAAGAAAGGCAGCACCAACTCGGTCTTTGGTGTCAGGCACTACAGCAAAACCCTCGCCTTTGCTTCAAAACAACACTGCCCTAAAACTAAGCCGAGCTATGCATCGCTTTTGCATACCTTTGCATCCCTTCCTGCCCCAAGCTTTTATGCTGTCATTTATCAATGAAGTAATTACATCCGAGTTAATAACTGCTTAGCAAAAAAAAAACCCAAAACCCAGAGGAACATTAATTAAAACAAAGTGACGCAAAGGCTTGTTCTTCTCCACCGACCGTTGCACAGCTGGCAAAACCATAAAAAAGAGGACTGTCGCGACAGTCGGAAAATAAATGGGCGAGAAAAAATTTGCCCGCATTCTTCCTGTGTCAAATCCACACGCACGGACTCTTCCAATGGGGGGGAAAAACCCGCAGGTAGCGACTGCGAGAGAGGCCACGGCGGCCGCTTCGGCACCAAACGCAACCTCAACCGGCGGGTTTTGGGGGGAAAAAACACCCCTCCCACGGGTGTGGGCAGGCTGCCTGCTGCTGGGGGCCCGGGGGCCCGCGCCCACGGTCCCGCGTGGGAGCCCCTCTCCGCCGGGGTCCCCGCCGCCCCCCCCGGCCCCGCTCGGCGCCCCCC
>VZTV01065101.1:0-11166 GCA_013400875.1 Anhinga rufa
TTTTTATCCTTCTATTTGCTTGTCAAAAATCCACTTTTCAGGACTGAGTGTCTATTAAAAAAAAAGTTGGGGGGGAGGTTCCAGACTTGTAAAAACCGCTATTACATCCATGGAGTGTCCACTAACAATAAACCCCAAGCTAATGCATCTGGAGTTGTAATAGTGGCTGTAACCTCCACATGTCCAGAAAGGACACTGGCTAGTTTGCTGATACAGGAATATCTTGATTNGATACAGGAATATCTTGATTGGAGGATACGGAGGATCAATTTCACACAATATCGACATATTTTGTGTCATAACGCCACCGGTGCAGTTCTTTGCCCTTCGGATTTGTTATGGTGGGGTCACTCTGTTGAGCTGTAGGCTACAGACGTGTTGTGCTGGCTACTGGCACTCCTTACAGACAGCCCAAGAATGCACACAGAAAAGTCTGCTTTAGGAAACGAGACCCAAGTTCTGCCGTAATTTACGATGGGACCAGCAGGTACCAAGGTACCAGAGGGAAAGGGATAATTAAGTCTTTACCTTTGAGTGTTCTAAGGTCATTGGATCCATCCCTTTTCTCTGCCCAATCCATCACTGCTAGTTTATAATGATTATCAGCAATTAGCCTGTCATGACATTACATTGTAATATATGCTGCCACATGCTGAATATTTTGAGCTCCAAGCCTCAATTTCCTACTTAAATCTTAAAAATTAAACCGAAAAAAACCTCAAACCCAAAATTACAGGGACTTAACTAAATTTTTTTTTCTTGGTCATCACAAGGAACCACTTCTCAAAAACTTTCATTTAACTTTTTCTCTTATCTGGTTTTTATTCAACATTGCGTGTGGGGTTTGGAGAATTCAATTCACAAGGGAAATGCTTCAGAGTCTGTTAACTGGAAATAACAAGAAACAGAGTCCCCAGTAACTGTCTCTGACAGAGGCGCTGACCATGCCCATTCTTCCTAGATCATATGGGACCTACCAGCCTCAGCCATTTTCCTTTCCAGACAACAGCTGATCTTCTACAGCCTTAAATAACTTTGATATCATGCAGTAGCTGAACTTGTTTTGCTGAATGTCACCCAGCCTTTCTGGCACCCTTTTGGGGTGCAAGTGCATGACAGAGGTGGTCTTCTGACCACATCTGGATGGGATTGTCCAAGTGATCCTCAGCCCTTTAGTGGGGAGCTTTTCCAGAGAGCCAGATGTTATCACTGCAACAGAAATCAAAACAGCTGTGGAAGCTACAATGCAGAGACAGTGGCTTAGATGCTCCATAACCCTTCCCAGAGGGTTCAGAAAACAAAATGCAATTTTGTTGTCCTCAGGCTTCTTGTCAGCACTTTAGCAGTGAGGTGTGATTGCACTGAACTACTCTTCACTTACACCTTGCATCTCACACAAGCCAAGCCAGGTCCTTTTGTCAGGTCTGTGCCGTGGCTAACTTCTTCCTTTCTCCCATAAATAGGTTTCCTGGCCACCTACCAGAACAAGCAATTGTACTACAATAAACCTGTTTTAATGCTAAGGCTGATAAACAGCTGGGTTGATGCTAGACTTCGGCCTTCTCCCACTCCTTATATTTACAAAGGGAATATATACAAATACAGAAAACTTTAGTGAAGAAAACAGTGTAGAAACATTAGTGTCTGCAGTGGCTGGGCAATTTAAAATCATGCTCCGAGCTAAACAGCAACCTTCAAACCTCATCTCAAGGTGAGGTGCAGTTTTCTTTCAGCTCTATCGTCACAGGGCTGAGCCCAAGCATCAGGCAACCGCTGTTAGCCAGCAAGGGAAAGGCAAGCCTTCCTCTAAGAGCAGCTTTCAGGGATATACATGGAGCTGTGCCGCAGTAAGCAGGGATAGGCAGTCCCTGGTAGCACAGTCTTGGCAACCTGCCATCTTGGGAACCTGAGGATGCTCCACTGAAGGGGTACATTTGGCTCTTGTTTGCTCCAAGCAAAGGATCCCCTATAATAATCTTCCTAATTCTTTGTCTGAGGCTGGTAATGCCTCTGCTTACTCATCACCCAGCTGTTACGCTCTTTTCCTTATCTCCTCTGTTGCTTAGGAATTTGAATTACTCCATAGCAGCTAATCAGCTCATTCCTTGTTTTGCTCTGGGCTCAATCACAGGTTGCTCATGCTAACTGTTGCTTATCTTGCGTTATAGGCTAGGCAGCCCACAGACCCCATCTGGTTGAGGAAAAGAAAAAACGCTTCTACCAAGAGAGAAAAAACCACTTTGTTGATGAAGTCTATAGAGAACATAAGAGGAGTTTTGGAGAAAGAGGTTTTGACAGGTGGGTTGTTTTTTTTAAATAATGCTATAAACTTCTGCTGGTGCAAAATGCTATGACATCTGTGGTATTTATGTAATTTATACAGCGTGTAAGATACATCTCACCTAATTTGATATGACCAATAGTTTTACATCTAACTTGGCTGCTCTTCCTCACTCTTGGAGTTCAAAAGATAGACACATGCAAAGGGCGATTCATTTGACTTACCTTAGACAGCTGCCAGAAGAGGAGATGAATCACATTTTGAAGGCAAGTGCTTCACTCCATTGGCTATAAATGAGCCCAAGGTGACTAGCCTACACAGAGAGACTAAAAACTTACCTAAGGCAGCTGATGAATCCCACTCCATCTCAGGATTTAGCCCAACTCACAGAGAAGTTGAGTCAGGAGGTCCAGGGCTGAGGTAAGGATTCCCTTGTCCACATTCCATGGCAAGCTAACCAGGAACATTTAAAATGGATTTATGCAGCTGAGGTACCAGGACACTCAAGCAAACATACACACCCACATAACTGCATTTCACCTTGTCTCCTTCCACTACAGCCAAAGCCGCAGAGGGGACAAATTACCACTACCATTCCCCAGGGCAGGCCCTGAGAGACCTGGTTTCATCATTTCATACTACTTCTAGCAAGAAAGACTGGAACTGCTTATCACACTTTAGACAGTCTTTTATATTTTTACAGAAATGCTATCAATTTCGTCTACTCACAAAATATCAACAATCATATTTTTGTTCTCAAAAATGTTTTTAACAAAAAAGTGTATATATGGACAGAATCACATTCAGTGCAAAAATGTTGCAGGAACTGTTGGACCGTCACTTCCAAAGGGACCATCCTGATGTTTTTCTGAGGGTATTTCGGCACAGTGATCTGAAATCAAGCTTGCTCAAAGTCCTCCAACTTCTGCACAGCTGACTTGATAGCACTCAACCCGTCTTTAGTTTGGGTGTACAGCCTCTACTTTGCACTTAACCAGGCCCAGACCCAAGGGAGACGTCATTACACTTTGCTAGCATTCATCTGAAACCTCTCTAGAAAGGACCACCACACCACATGGCGTGTCTGCTGCTAACTGGGGCCTCAGCATAGCCCCAGCCCAGGCCACCCCAGCAAGCAAGAATGGGTAGATGCTGAGGTGTCTGAGGGGCTCTGTGCTTCCAGAAAGCTCCAGAGCCAGAGGAAAGACCACCTCCCACTGCAGTCTTGGGGAGCAGCCAAGGCTGCTCTTGGGCACACACTCAAGGTGCTGTTCAACCAGCACTGTAGGTACCTCCAAAGAAAAATTATACATCCTCCATCTTTCTGAAGTGGCAATAGATACCCATAAATCCCAGTTTACCTGTACTTTGCCAAAAACAATTCAATTTTACAGGGCTCAGCCACCACTGACCTGCGTTTAAGCTACCATATAGCTACTGAGCTAGGGTGAGTTTTCTCATAAGGAGTGTTGACTAACGACACATGAAGAATAACACTGTTGAGCTTATTCTGCACTGACAGATAATTAAGTAGTATTATTTTGATTTTGCTGCAAAGTAAGAACACGCATATAGGCTGTTATCATACCTCAGCTGATGTTTGGGAATAGGTCACATTATGCTAACGATATTTTGCCCAAGTCTTGCAAGCATTATATCCTCTATAAAATTAGTAAGGGCTCCTTTTCCATAGAGATCATCACAAAAACAGCAATAAACCTTGCTTACGAGAAGCTACTGGCCTGCTGAAATCACTCAGCCTTCCTCAAGAAAACAAGATGACCCATCCTGTCCCCTGCAACTAAAAGCTTGGCTGCTAAACTACCACTTGCTATAAAGCAAAGTCAGAACATCTACCTATAGGTCAGCCATGGCCCTTTACTTCCTGCAGGACTCACTCAGGATCTACGCAGGTCCAGACAGAAGATGCCACTTTGTTGTCTACATTATTAGCCATCTCCCAGGCTCGTTTCTCTCTGGTTTAAAATTACCATTCTTATACTGTCTATCACCTTATATGCTTCAAGAAGTTCAGATGGGATCACCGAGGTTAGAAGGAACATCTTGGGATCACCTTGGACAATCCCCTGCTCAAGCAGGGACAAGTAGAGCAGATCCCCAGAAGAGGGATCTGCATTAAATCATTTTTTATATCTATCCGTGTCACATGTGCCATTCTTCTTTCCCCAAGATTTTCCAGGGCCAGCTCAGAACAGAGCAGAGAGCTCAGTGTTGAGTCATATGCAGATTCCCACCCAGGGAGATGTGAAGGATGAGAAGTGAGAAGCACTGTCGCTCTCAAACGAGGTTATTTACAGCATGCAACAGGAGGCGGGGGCATGAACTCTCCAGAAATGTTGAAATATAGATCTGACTCTGGGCATTGTAGTGCCTCACTAACAGTGCACTCAATCAAAATCAAATAAGAAAGATTTCACGCCGCTGCTTCTGCTGCTGCTTCTATTTTACAGTGGCATTACTACCTGGCCTAGAGCCTACAGGAAAAATCCCTCTGCTGTGAGCTCTTAGGTAGCAAAGAGTTAAAGAGATAATCTCCAAAACCAAAAGTTTTCCTGACATGGAAAGCCAGTGGGGCTTGCAAAGCCAGTAGCCATACTTTTAAAGTGGAAAATCTAACAGAAAAACAGCTGCATCCAGGGCAAACACTCCATATAACTCCAAAGGGCGTCCCCTTCACTTGGCTGGCTGCGCTGATGTTGGATGGCCCCCGAGACCCCTCACTGTCCAGATGTGGCACTTTTCTCATCACATGCTAAGGGATGCCCTTCACCAGCTGTGAAGGATCCAACGCATGTTGGATCATGGGTTATCCTTAGATGTGACCCACAGCAGAGATGAGAGACAGAGCTGAATCCAAATGAAGGTGAAAGCTTTGGCTGGGTAAGAGAAACATCTTCCAAACCCAATCCTGTGGAAGCACTGGTATTATGGATTTTGTCAAAGTCACCTCTGTGCACAGACCCATGGGCTGTACCTCCTGTGCCAGGTGAAGTTCCCAATTGCTCTTGGGATTAGTGTTACTCCTTCTAGTACATGTAGCAGGAAGACACACAAACCCTCTTCTCCAACCCTCTGGGTCTCAAGGAGGAATTACTTAAAAAAAAAAAAATAGTCCTCTTCTGGGACTGCTCTATTACCAACAGAAATTCATCTTTCAGCAAATTGCACTTTTCATCCAAGATATTCTTCTAGAAAGGGTACAACAGAATTGGGAGATTGCATGCTATGGTTAGCATGTCCTGTGAAATACAGAATACGTGCAGAAAAAGTGGCTGAACTTCCCCAAAATCTTTGCCGGCTGAAGAAAGAATTAGGCAAAACGCTCAGGAGCTCATCACATTGTCTTTGGCTTTGAACACATTGTCCCGAGAGAGTACAGGGTAAAATCGAGCAGGGTGTCCCACTGCTGGGCACCACAGATGTGTCATTTCCAAGTCAGGGGAGGGTGACAGGAGATTTCTTTGACTCCACAGGGGTGCGTTAGCCAGGGAACCAGGCACATAAATGCAGGAACACAGGTCTGCGGCTGGTAGCCATGAGTTTGCTCATGCACAGCCAGCCCCGAGACAAGACCAAGGTGTTCAGGTCCCTCTGCCCCACATGTGTTGTCACATGCCTCTTGCCCAGCCTGCCACAACCCATGACAAGTGAGATAATGTAAGCTTTGGAAGTACAGCCATCCCCTACTACACCAGGATTCAGTCAAAGTAAGCAAAAAAAAATCTAATAGGCTGCTTTCTTCAGAGAAAGATCTCCTACTGGTCTCTTTTCTGGCCTACCACGGACTTTCCCATTCAGCAATAAATACCTGCTAAATCCAAAGCATCGTTCTGCAGTGGTAACAAAACCAAAACTGCTCTGTAACCAAGATTTGTCAGAGAGGACCGTCGAGATCCAAGCAAAATATGCACCTGGTCATGGTCTGAACTTCTGGATACTCGGAGTTAGAGATCACGCGACATGCTCTCTGTCCTCCCTTCCCTAACAGCAGGAAGCACCACCAGAATAACCCAGAGAAAGCCATTTTAACATATTGAATACTTCACAGTACTGAACACCTTCTACACCATCTGGCTGAAAGACCACTGAGCACATAAGTGCAAGATTAACAGAGTTTCCTTTGTTGTTTTCCAGGCCACAAGAAAAACAGCCTTTAAGCTAGTTATTATCCCGTTTCTTATACCCAGCTCAGGCAAACACAGGCAGCATTTAATGCCCTGCACTTCAGCTGGCAGAAGTCCCTAAGTCAGCTTGCAAACAAGTGGACTTCAGAGCAGCTTTATCTCACATTCATGCTCACATCACCACTATGTACAGAGGAGCCAAGGATGCATCTCCTGTCTCCAGCTCACATCAGGAAATCCAGATTCTTTGCTTTCTACAAGACACTTTTGCCAAACAGGGCTGGTTATGCTGTTAAATAATACATCAACAGAAGGGTGGCCTTTTGATCAGAGTTCACAGAAATACATCATTAAAGCTCTAGTGATCAGCAGGCTGCTTTTCTGATGATGTATTAATGTAACACATCATCAGGATGCGATTTGCAATGATGAATTAGTGGGATATGCCATCAGAGCTCCATTGTTGTAGGGATGCATTCCTCTCCAGCAGGCCCTGGCAAGTCCAAAAGCACTGCAAATAATGTTTTGAAAGATTTTCTTTAAAAACATATAAATGAGATGTGTGCCAGTGAGAGCAAATTGCACTTGGAGTCAATAATATGCCTGAGGATCCCATATGCTTTTTGTTCCATATTAAGCACTAGCATCTCTCAGCTCTGTTCTAATATAAGGCTGTCGAGAGACTGCGATAATTTGATCTGCTTCTGTTAATACCCAACCTGGCCTTGCCTTTGGAGCTGCTGAGCATGGACTTAGCTGCAAACCTCAAAAGGCAGCTTTGCTTTCCAACCATCACCTCTTCATAGAGCTCAGCTAATAATGAATCTCAGGGATGGCTTAGCATTTTTGCATTAGTACTCATTTTTATTTCCCTGATTAAACCCTGTCTCTCAGTGCTATGTGGCAGCAGCCCTGGGCTCTTATCCTTTAACACACCAGCACTGGGAAAGAGGGCAGCACCATCCTGCCGGCTTCTTACAGCTGTACTGCCAGATGCTGACGGGTTCCCAAATGGGAAACGTGGAACAACAGGTGGATGCCTGCTGTTATACCATATTTTTGGCCCAGATCTAAATGGCAGGTATCAGAAAATCTGTTTCTGTTGGGACAATACACAGATCTTCCAGACTCCTGAGCCCCCACTATTCACCCAAGCTGTGGGGAGTTATCTGATGGTACCCAGCTCTCAGTCAGGCTGTCCAGAGCCGCACTGGAGCGGTGAGAAGACCCAAGCAGAGGAGATGTGACAGCAAAACAGAGGGATTTTTGTTATCACAGTTGTTGCTTAAGTCACAGTCCCACCAACTGCTTTTCTGCAGCCAAGGTGACAATCTTCTGTCTGAGGCTGGGATCAGCCACACCATCAGGCAACAAGATGTGATCAATCCCCAGGAGGAAGACTCATCCCCACGGGGCTGACATAGACCACCAAGAGACCAAGGAAGACCCCATAATCCCAGGACTCCCACAGGATGGGGAAAATCAAGCAACCAGCCCAGTCCTGGGATGCTCTCACATGATTGGGAGCTCATTTAGGGTCCAGACAGAGCTGATGGGCATGATCAGCCATGGCCATATTATATCAGTACCCCAAATACTACCAAGATTTAGATAAAAATCTGGGAAAAAAAAATGAAAATGCAGGAAGCGCTCTGATAAAATGATTTTGTCAAAAAAAAAGTTTAAAATAAGTTTTAAAAGGACAGGTACCAAAATTTCATGACAGAGAAATCTGAGCATCCTCCCCCACTCCTCCCCCCCAAATCTCGTTCCAGCTCTCCCAGCCCTGTCACCATCTGCATCCCTGAGAGGTATCATAAATAGAAAAGAAATCTCCATCCAAACTTTTGATGACCAGTTCTCTCTTTGATGCTGCCCACCAGAAGTCAAAGAAGCTACAGAGATTTTCTCCACCGTTTGTTTCAGTTTGACACCACTGTCCCATCCCTCTTAGGGATGTAACACGAGCTGTGGAGGCACTCATAGAATTATTAAGGTTGGAAAAGACATCTAAGATCATCCAGTCCAACCGTCAACCCAACACCCTCAGGCCTCCTAAACCATGTCCCCAGGTGCCGCGTCTACACGTTTTTTTGAACACCTCCAGGGACGGTGACCCCACCACCCACTCACAGCGTTCCGGCTTAACGTACAACCTCTTAAGCACTTCATTTAACTACTATTGAAGAGAAATTAGAGTGAAACGATTTTAATTTTAAAGACTCAGATTACTCACATAGCATTTCCATCTTAAACCCATGCCAAGCTCAACCTCTTTAATTGCTTATTTGGTCATTATTATTAGAGCTGATAATCATAATCACATATTAAATGAGTTGACAAAGAATGCGTATCATATTATAAGCCTGCCAAGGCTGAGCTTGTTTTCTGAATTTTGAGCCGTCCTTGCATGTGAAACTGGAGTCAATTTCTAAGTTTTGATTTTCATAATAGGTTAACATTTATGTTGCTCAATGACTTAATACAGAGGCAGAGGAGAGGGAACGTTGCCTGTACCACAAAGCAGCTTTCCTAATTAATCTCTTATTGTCATGTAGGACGTGCTGGCACTTGTGAGCACAACATTCACGGCTCTGTAATTAAGTTCCTTCTCCAATGGAACAAAGCAAAACACCCATTTTTACAGCTAAGTATGGCAATAATTAGAGATCATCACTACAAGACTGCGTGCGAAATACTGTCTGGTGCTCTAACTGTATCTATGGCAAAAAGAGGAGATGTTCCACTACACATTGCAATTAGGGTGACCGTGCATTCTTTAGGAATTAGGAAGTCATAAGGAACCAAGTAGAGACAATGATCCCCGCTAGCAGAGCAGCCCGGAGGGGGACCGTAAGGAGCCAATTAAATGAGCAGGAGATACTTATTCTTCCAGTTTGAGTCAATATATCCTCATCTTTGTTAATGGAACGTACTTTAGTTTAAAAATCCAGGAACACAGCAGTCAGCACGACTGTCCTCTTATCAAGTCAGACTAAAATTAGCAGCTTAATAGTGCACAGCCGCTAGTGGAAGCGGACTACTATAATTTATTGCCCTCTCTGCTCTCTTAGTATGCTTCTCCAGTGATGGCCGTGCAGCTCAGTCCTTTCTAGCCAGTACCAGTTCATTTCAGTATTGAAAGAACTGAAATTGTTGATGGCATCATATAGTCAATGCCATCGACAGGCTACTGATGTACTCGGGGAGCGCTACGCCTAATTAACTTACCACCACGTGATCTACTTTTTCTTTTGTTTCTTTGCAAAGCTTGCAACCTAGACTCTGCTTCTTATAAAGCTAGAGCTACCTCCAGCTCTGTTGGGGTTTTATCACATGCCTTCCGAGCCAATTTCTTTGCAAAACAGAAGTTGCAAGCCAGAGACGTGCAAGAAACTTTTCCCCGAAGCTTTTTGGGGGGGAATTGATTCAAGGAGCAGACAACCCTGGAGCATCTCTGGGACCAGCATGGCTGGGCCAGGGCAGAGCAAGAGCCAGGGCAAAGGCAGAGCCGTTCAGCCTCGGAATAGCACCTGCCTGAAGCACACGGTCTGTTTTCAACGGCCAGCAGCATTTCTGCAGAGCACTGCAAAATGCACCAGCTGCGCCGCTGGCCGTGAACACGTCTGGCTCCATGTCCAGTGGCACATCCAGCTGTGGTCCAGCCAGCCCTGACATCAGCCTCCTCCCTCGGAGAAGGATCTGTCCCTCCAGTGCGTTGCTGGGCAGAAAAAGTTCGACTGAAGCTTTTTTCCAGCTGAAAATACTTTTTCTACAAAGACAAAAGTCAGTCCAATATTAGTTATATTTTGCTCTACAAAGGAAAAACTCAAAATACTACCCTCAAAAGAACTAGTGTCCCGTCTTCTGATTTCTCATTTTTAAGTGGCATATATAAAATAAACTTTTCATAATAAGACTTTTGAAAAAGGGATCAAAGGCATACCATAAACCAAACATTTTTCACTGATGAATTTTTGCTCTTCCATTTCTGTAAAGTCTTTTAGTTTGCCATTTTAATTTCTATTGACAAAGCAGCCAAATTTCAAAATTCCTTCTCCCCTCCAAAAACCTTTCACAAAGCTGAACCTCTGCTCTCTGCACGGCCTCAGTCTGGGACTCTAAGTTTCCCTTATCTCCCCTTCAAATAATGAAAAATTATTAACCCTCATGAATCAACCATGTAAAACTGGTAGAGACCCTTATAGCCGCAGCTACGTCTGGAGTTTGGCATGAAACACCCGCACCACAGCTGATTCCAGTACAACCCAAATATTTGTTTAGTGATGACTCTCGACAGGTTAAATCAGGATCTGAGAAGGTGAGACAGGGCGAGAGAAAGCATCTGGAAGCAAGCAGAATTATCTACAAAGCCAAAGCAGTCACAGAACACCAAATTATCCCATCCTTCCTCCAAAACACATTCAAAGCAATAGCGCCAAGATGCAAGGAAGCCGAAACCGTTTTGCTGAGCCCAAGAGCTACTCAGCTTAAATATGCAACCTACAATAAAGAAATATAGCCCCCATACATCAAATCATAGCCAGATACAGCATGCAACTATTTCAAACGAGTATCTGATACAAGAATAAGGGTCTGCTTTAGAAAGCGATGAGTGCCCTTGTTTCAAAGGATTGAAGAGTACTTCTGAAGAGAGCGTGCTGTGAGCATAGGAGGATGTCATGTATAATAGAGCAGCCTGCTGCTGGTGGTGATGTGCTGAATTACCAGACCTTTGAT